>VXBJ01003180.1:17519-40078 GCA_013400055.1 Nycticryphes semicollaris | reverse complement strand
ACCCGTCCCCGCCGTCGGGGGGGCGCGGAACGGGGGATTTCCCTGTAATTAATCTTAATTAATCACCGCCCCGGGGAGGGCGGGCGGAAGCCGGCGTCCCAGAGCCGTGGGGACCCGCCGGTGCGGAGGGTGCCGGGGTAGGAAAGGCAGGGAGCAGCCGGGGGGGCATGAAGGGGGTGCGTTGGGGGGAGCAGGGGTTGGTGCAGGCAATGCCAGGCCAGGGGAGCCGGGAGGTACAGGGGTTGTGCAGGAGGTTCAGGGCAGGGAAGTTGGGGTGCAGGCAGGGAAGAGTTGGGGGGTGCGGGAGAGCTGGGTGCAGGCAGGGCAGAGGCAGTGGCCGGCGGTCACAGGGGTCCCCGGTTGCTGTCCGTGGGGACGAAGGTGCAGGGATGGATGTCCCGCTCTTGCAGCGGAGCCGAACGTGTCTGCTCTGTCCCGGCACCCGGCTCCGGCTGCCTGCAGCCCTGTCTTGCTTCGTGGCAGGAAGCAGGCAGGAGGGAGGCCAGGTTGGGGTGACCTGCAGGGCTTCAGGCCACCCCGGGGTCCAAACAGGACCAGGAGGTAAAACACGACGGAGCAAGACCTTCCCGGGGGTGGGTTTGGGGGTGTTTGTGCAGGAGACACCCGGTTCTGCTCTGGGGCACCTCAGCCTCCGGCATTTCCGGATGTTTGGAGGAAATCTGGGTGCTGGAGTTGGACTGAACCTGTGAATCCAGGGATGCCCGGGCTCGCTCTGCACGTTTGGGCTGGATGGGGAGCAGACCGGGGGATCCTGCAGTGGGTGGGGGCCAGATCGACCCCCAAAACCTGCCTGAGCCATGGCTGTGGGGGTCAGCATCAAGTCAGTGCTGGCAGTGTCCCAGAGCAGGCAAGGCTGTGGGACACGAGCTGGTACCCACCACGTGCCTGTCCCACTGCTGCCCGATCTCTCTCCCTTGCAGGCGGCCGTCTTGGCCCCGTGCTGCTGCCACAGGCACCATGAGGGGTCTCTGGGCCCTTGCACTCGCGGGGCTCGTCAGCGCCTGTGAAGGGAAGGAGCTGACAGCAGCAGAAGGTAAGGGACACCAGGAGCAAGGGCTCGGGGTCTGCATGGGAGCAGCCCCCTCCTTGCTTGTCCTTAGGAAAAAGAGGGGAGGGCTTGGTCAGACCCAGAGATTGTGGGACAGAGGTGGCCGGGTGACACCGTGAGCCATGCCGTGTCCCCACGTGCCAGGACCACATGCAGGAGCACACTGGTGGCCACAGCGTCAGCTGCCGACCTTGGCTCCCTGCTGAGCGCTGTCAGCCCGGGCTTTGGAACTTTGCTCAGCATCCCGTGCGGGCAGGGGGCCAGGGAGAGCTGAGCGAGCCCTGCCCCGGCGACCCGGCCTGGGGTCACCCCGCCATCGCCCCCGCAGTGGCCGAGCACCAGGAACACCCCGTGGCCCAGACAGCGCTTATGGAGGGAGAGAGTTTGGCCACGCTCCGGCCATGGGGCTCTTGTTGCCAGCTGGCAATGAAGGCAACGCTGTCCCTTCCTGTCCAGCAGCGTGTGCGGGAGCTGGGTCCGGGTGAGAGTGAGCAGGGGCTGCCCTGTAGGTGAGCCAGGCCCTATCAGGGCACCAGTGAGGATGCACGGAGCCCCTGAGGGGGTTTTGGCGAGGTGGGAAGTGGTTTGGCCACGATACATGCCAACGGTGGAGGGTACAGGGCTGTCACTGTGACAGGGGGGTGATGGCTGAGCCCATGGGGGTCCCGGCTGAGGTGTCCCTGGCTGTGGGGCTGTGGTGTGTGGGTCCTGTCGTGGGGCTGGCCGTGGCGCAGGGTGAGCTGGAGGCGCATGGTGGGGAGGAGCTGCTGGCAGCAAAGCCACGGTTGCATCAGTCTTTGCGGGGGTGGAGCGGTGGCTCGTCCCGGCGGGGACCAGGGGCTGCCCGTCTTTGCAAGGGACCCCGCGGCCATCACCGGCACCCACTGTCCCATGTGGCACAGCCTGCTGGCTCCCGGCCCTTCGTTAAGCAAACGAGGGTTGGGGAAATGAGATTTTTCTCCCAGCTGGGCCTGGGAGAGGCTTCAAAGCAGATAGCAGTCAGGGTGATTTATGCTTTGCTTTCCACCTCCTGCCCCACTGTGGATGATCTCACCGCCGGCGGGAGGGAACTCTGCCCCCGGCCATGACACGTGCCTGTGGAGCCGGCTCCAGTACCGTAGCCCCCTACCACTCCTGGTGGTCCCGGGGGGAGAGGGGCACCTCCCTGTGCTCCTGCTGCCCGTGAGCGAGCAAGTGGTCAGCCCCAGGGAGAACCGCCGCGGCGGTGCCAGGCTCTCAGGCAGAGGTGGAGGTGGGCAGTGGGGACCAGAGCTGCCCCCCAGGAATAGCCGAGGGCTGGGGGAGAGGTGGGTGAATCGTCAAGGGCCATCCCTGCACCTGGGCTGGTGTGTGCAGAGACAGAACAAATTCCTCTTTCAATGCCCTCGTGTTTCCTCCTCTTATCTCACACCTCCCAACATCTGGTAGCATCCAGCAGCAGTGGATTGGTGCCACTAAAGCGGTAATACATCAGCGGTGTTGCAAACAGCACCAGCATCCCCCGTGATCGCCACTGACGGGGCATTTCCTGTGGCTCCACCTCGCTCCTGTCCCCTGGCCGGGCCCTCGTGCCTGTCCCCTGGAGCCACCAGGTCTGAGAATGTCCCCAGGATGGGACAGGAAGGTGAACAGGCAGCTCTGGGTGTCATCTTCCCGCCTTGGGTGTCCACGGCACCCGTCCAAGCCTCCTGATGCCGATTCCAGCCACGGGGCTGTTTTTGAGGCAAAATACGCAGCAACTGGGAAAAACATTTCACCTGGTGAACTTGCTGCAGGAGGTGGCCGGGGTCCAGCTCTGAACTCACTGTCCATCCCTTCCAACCCTTCCAAACCTGCTGCTTGGGTCCTGGCGGGCTGTTTGCTGCCGTGGGAGCCATGTTTGCTGGATCTGTGCTGCCCCATGGCTGCCAGCGGCCTTGCGGGGACGGGGTGGGGGGTCAGGGTGAGCTCCTGGCAGCACCCTAAGACCCGCTTGGTCTCGGGGAGCTTGGTCTCAGGGAGGTCTATGTGGTCCAACCCTGCTCATACAGCCCCTTGGGGACACTGTTGACCAGCTGATTTGCCTCACAGGGGAGCCGTGCCCGCAGCTGTGGGATGAGGATCTGGTTGGGGACAAGTACGAGAACATCACGGGTAAGGACAGCCTCCCGCCTTGTCCCATGGATGAGGGTCCTGGCACAGCCCCGATGCCTCAAGGATGGGCTCCCCACCCTGCCTGGAGAGCGTCAGCCCTCCCAGGTCTCTCCTCCTCTGCTCTGTCCTGCAGGTTTTAACCTGATTAAAAGGTTTGACCTGCTGAAGATCTCCTCCGTCAAGAAAGTCCGCAACCCGCGGGGGCCGGTGGTGCTGCGGCTGGGAGCCGTGCCGCTGGTCCAGCCCACACAGTGAGTACAGACAGGTCACCAGGTGGCCCTCGGTGGCCAAAGCACCTCCAGGCACCTTCCCCATGTGTTTTAGGGATGGAACCTTGGCAAAAAATCTTCAGGCTTTGCCTTTAACTTCTGCTGGAGAAGCCAGGCAGCTCTGCTGCACCCAAGGGGATGCAGAGGTGCTGGTGGTCCAGCCCCAGGGCTGCCCAAGCCACTTTCCTCCTAGAAAGTAAATCCCAGGCTTCAGCAGCTCAGCTGGGTCATGGCCAGCCCTTACGCAAGAAGGGCTCTGTGGCTGCTCTGTGTCTGCTCTCCTCGGCTTGGCAGGCGCTCACCAGGGTCTAGACAAGCTCAAAACGCCCCGGAGCAGGCTCTGCTGGCTTTGCTGGGGCCACGGGGGTCTGTTGGGGGAAGCACATGGAGACCGGTCCTCGGCCCCACCGTCTCCGGCACATCCTGCCCGGCCATGCTTGAGGTGCTGGCAGGGATGCTGCAGCGTGGCGAGGTGGGAGCAGGTCCATATCCTCGGGAGCTGGTCCTGGAGGAAGCTGCTGTGGTTTGCGTGCCTGCCTGCCTCCAACCCGCCTGTCCCCACGTCGCCTTGGGGCTGGCAACTGGCTGCGCTGGGCACGGGGCTCTGCTGAGGGCGAAGGAAACCCAGCCTTGGCTCCTGACCTGGGCAGCCAAGTCCTTAGATGGCTTCGAGGTGGCAGATGCTCCAGGCTTGTGTTGCTCTTGGCCGGGTGCCTGCGGTAGCCCAGAGCCAGCCCTGGGGAATGCTCAGCGCGGGGGTGGCCCCTGTAGCCTGGTTGTGAGCTCCAGGTAGGCACCCATGGGTGGCCCTGCACCCCGGCACCCTATGAGAACAGCTCTGTGCCCTGCAGAGCGCAGGGTGGAACGCCGGGTCTGGCCCCCTGCTCCTTGTGCCTTGGTCCAGCTCCAGAGTGGTGGCTTGGAAAATTGCTGTGTGGGAGCAGAGTGGAGCTCAGAGCAAATATTTCCAGTGGTTGAGTGGGCTGTGGGCAAGCTGGGCACAGTCCCACCAGAGAATGGCTACCGTGCTCCCTGCCATGTGAGGGGAGACCATGCTGCTATCGGGAATGACCCCTGCCCGCCCCCCTGCATGGGAACATCCATCCCGTGGGGTCAGGGACGTGTTTCCTGGCTGCCTGGGGATAAAATACTGTATATATAAATGCTGTAGCCACCCCAGGAGGGCTGTGTTTGGGTGTGTGTGGTGGAGATGGTGGCTGTGCTGTGGGGTAGAGGATGAGGATGGTGGCTAGGGGTGCCTGTGGCAGGCTGGGGATGCTCGGTGCCCCATGTCTGGCCAGTGTGAGGGATGTAGGGCTGAGCTTTGGGGGGATAGCCCGAGTTCCTCAGGACTAGGAGCTTCTTTGCTCTCTGTCTGGTGTTTGGCTCTTGTTGCCGAAGTGCTGGCATCTCTGGCAGCCCCAGCCCCTGCATCAGCCAAGGCACAAACAGCCCCGGGTCTGGGCACTGCCGTGTGGGGCCGGGGTTGGATCTACCCTGATGGCATCTGTGGTGCCACTGATGGGCACAGACCCCGACGGGACCCATGGGGAGCTGTTGGGGTGATGCTGCCAACGGGTGCCACATGTGGGGGATGTCAGGGCTGGGGAAAACACTGGCATCAGAGCTTGGAGCAGTGTCTGGCCACCCCCAACACGTTGTCCCCACAGGCAGGTGTTTCCCCATGGGCTGCCCCCCACCTTCACCCTCGTCTTCACCTTGCTGCTGAAGAAGAACAGCACCGGGGAGCACTGGTACCTCTTCCAGGTCACCGACCGGCAGGGCTACCCCCAGGTATGGCCCTGGGGTGGTGGGATGCTCCTGTGGCAAGGGGACAGCCAGGAGCCAGCTCCAAGTGCGGTGTTGTCCCCTCTCTGCCCCAGCTCTCCCTGGCCGTGCACGGCCCCGAGAAGAGCCTGGAGTTTCAAGCCAGGGGGCTGGGGGCCACGTTCGTCAGCGCTGTCTTCACGGGGAAGGCTGTGGCGTCCCTCTTTGATGGGCGGTGGCACAAGGTGGTGGTGGCCCTGCAGAGCCGCGCCGTCTCCATCCACCTCGACTGCACCTCAATTTCCTCCAAGCCGCTGGCAGACCGGCGGCCGCTGGTCCCGGAGGGCAATGCCTTCCTGGGGCTGGATGCTGTGCGTGGCACCCCGGTCCGGGTGAGTCCCCACGGGGGTGTGGGAACGCTCTGCTGGGGGTGCAGGATCTGTCCCTGCCTGCCCCTGACCTGCCGTCCCCTTTTCCGCCGCAGTTCGACATCCAGCAAGCTCAGATCTACTGCGCCGCCGAGCTGGCCAGGCAGGAGGGGTGCTGTGAGATCTCGGCCAGCGGGGTGAGCTCCCCCCACCCCCGAGCCCCCACCCTGGTCCCAGCCAGGCTCTAGCATTGCTCTGCACCATCAGGGTTTACCTCAGAGGGGAAACTGAGGCACGGCGAGGGCAGGTCTCAGCCAGAGCTCCTCTGTGCGTCACCTCCTGCTTCTGGCTGCCGGGGACACAGGGCAGGTCTCCACCAGCCCTGGGGACATCACTCTGTGCCTATCCCCATGGCCAGCACAGGGCACGGTGCAGGATGCTTCCCTCTCCTGTACCACACCATACTCAGGCAGGGCTGGGGGTCCTGGCTCTCACCCTGGCAGCCTCTCATGACCCCCTCTCTTCTGGCAGTGCCTCACAGAAGCGCCCAAGACCCGTCGACAGGCAGAGCTGATGCAGAGCAGCAACCTCATCGAGATCTCGCCGCAGTCTGAGGGCCGGGTGTACACCCGCTGCTTCTGCCTGGAGGAGCCACTGGGCACGGTGAGCTCCGGCATCCCCCCAGCAGCCAGGCACTGGTCCCCATCCCAGCACGGGTCCCTTTCCTGGTGTGGGATGCTCCTGGTACAGGTCCCCATCCTGGGGCAGGATACTCCTGGCACGGGCCCCCATCCCAGCACGACAGGATGCTCCTGGCACAAGTCCCCATCCCTGTACGGGTTCCCATTCCAGCGTGGGACGCTGCCGGCCCCGAGCTGGCAGCCACATTGCTTCAGCCCCTGGAAAAGCCCTGCCTCAGATTTTCCACCACGCCAGGCTCCGTGCGAGGGGAAGGAGGGAGCTGGCGGCATCCAGATGCTGGGGAATGAGGGAGGGGAGGGCTCCTCCAGCCCTGCTGATGATCTGCACCGGCCAAGCTGCCGGCTTGGGGCTCAGCTCCAGATGGGTTGCACCCGTGGGTGCCCCAGGCAGGATAACACTGGGGTGCACAGGCTGGATAACCCAGGGGTGCAAGGGGAGGTCGCACCCAGGGATGCCCAGGAAAGGATAACCCAGGGGTGTGAGGGGAGGTAGCACCCATGGGTGCTCTTCTCTCTCCACAGGAGCCAGCAAGGACCTCGGGGAGGACCAGCCTGAAGGGAGATCGTGGAGATAAGGTGTGGGGAGGTGGGAAAGGGTGTCCCAGCCCCGCTGCCCCCATCCCAGCACACTTGGCTCTGCTCCCCTTCCTGTCACCAGTGCCAGGGCCATGCTGGGGTCTCATCCGTGCCCTGGGCTGGGTCTGTCCCCACCATGTTTGGGAACTTTCTGCTACTGCCAGAGCTATGGGGACGCCTGCAGAAGTGGCTGCTCTGCTCCCCCAAGCAGGAATTGAGGCCCCTCTTAGTTCACCGCTGCTGCTGGACTGATCCCAGCCGCGGCCAAGGGCCTCTTTGTTCCCTCTGAGTGTCTCCAGAGCTCTGCTGGAGCTGGGAAGAGTCTCCAGCACCCCTTGTGCCCCATCCCTGCTTGTCCCTGTCCTCCCAGGGCTGTTGTGACCCCACGGTCCCCTGCTGGGGATCCCAGGGGTGCAGACCAGGTCCCACAGCGTGGGGGCTGCGGGGGCTACCAGCTTTTCTTACCCTTTGCTCTGTGTCACTTCCCTACAGGGTGAGAGGAAGGGTCCTTTTGGGGGCACCCAACAAGGGGGTGAGGTGTGGGGCTGGCCCCAGCTGGGGGATTGGAGACTGGGGGGGTGTGTGCAACCCCATCCTGCCTGTTCCCGGTCCCGTGGGAGCAGACTGGAGTGGCTGGTTTGGCCCAGCAGAGCTGTGGTCAAGCCACAAAGCCGCAGGGAGAGCCGGGTGCCAGGAGAGCCGCTCTGCTCGCCCCCCCGGGGATGCAGCGGGGGGAATGTGCTCCCCTGGCTTTTCCTTTCTCCACCCTGGGCATCCCCCTGTGCCCACAGGCACCCTGTCGCTGGGAGGGAGGGATGCTGTGGGGTGAACCCCATGGGTTTGGGGTGCCCAGGGGAGCGGGGCAGGGGCCACAGGGTCGTGGGTGCCATAGGGTTGTGGGTACAGCCTGGAGCTGGTGCCAAACACCATCCCTGTCTCTTCCAGTGCCCTCCCTGCTCACCGCAGACGGCCTCGGCAAATGTGAGTGTGCCACTGGGCAGCACTGGGCTGTGCTGGTGGGGGGAGATGGATGGAGACCCCTACCCATCTGCCAGGGTGGGGCTGGGCTGGGAGCTGGGGCTGGGCAAAAGTCACCAAGGTGGTGGCCCAGGGGTGTCACTTGCCGCTCTGCCATCGCCACCAGCCCCCCTGTGACCCACAGCTCCTCCTGGCCGGGGGCCTGACTGCATCTGGCTGCAGGGAAGGTCTCTGATCCTTTCCAGATGTGGCCCCGTCCCTATGGCAACCTCTGGCTGATGATGGGGAATGGTGGGTGTTTGGGACCCCACATGTGCTCCATGGGGCTCCTGGGGTGGCCCCTGGGGACAGGGTGTTGGGATGATGGGGATGGGGCTGCCTCCTGCTGCTGTTGGGAGGCAGTGTGCCCTTGCAGGGCTCCAGGCGCTGCGGGACACATCTCTCCTCTCTCTCTAGGTTACGCTTGGCCCCCCAGGTCCAAAGGTAGGTTTGTCACCCCCTAGGACACGCACAGCCCTGCTCCAGCAGGGATGTGGCCACAGAGACCTTTAGCTGTGCCCGGAGCATCCCTGCCTGGGAGCCATGGGCCCTGCTGTGGACGTGGGGACACCTGTGGTCCATCTTGTCACCCACACCCTCCCTCTTGCAGGGTGGGAAGGGCGAGCGTGGTCTGCCTGGGACCACTGGTGCCAAGGGNCCCTAGGGATGCTCCCTGTGGGGGTCCCTTATTCATGGGGCTCCTGCTGCTCCCCATGGCCCCCCATCCTTGGCCGTGGCCATTGCAGACAGAGCCCCTGAGCTGCCTCCCCTCTCCCGCAGGGCGCTGACTGTGTGCGCACCCACCCCGGTGGCCCCGTGCAGGTGAGACCCCCCCAGTCCTCCATGTACCCCATCACCCAGCTCTGATACCCCCCCTCACCCCACTCTCTCCTCCTCCTCCTCAGTGTGCCGAGGGGCCGCGGGGCGAAAAGGGGCAACGCGGAGAGGCGGTAAGTGATGCTCGGCAGATGGGGCCATGACGTGGGGACCCAGCGGTGACACCCCCGCCTCGTGCATGCCCTGGGCTAGGCCGTGGGGGTCCAGCCCTGAGGATACAGCTCAGGGGGTGGTGGTGGGGCGAAAGGAGCAGTGGGGCGAGCAGGAGGGAAGCCCCTCACAAGCCCACCTGTGGATGCACGCAAAGCCCACTTGTGAGCACCCACTTTGCCCCACTCTTCCCACGCAGGGGGTCCCGGGGGTGGCCGGTGCTGACGGGCAGAAGGTAAGTCCAGCGTACCCCAAGGGTCCTGGCATTGTGGGGACAACTGACCCCTGGGTCCTGGGATGGCAACAGAGATGCCAGGACCTGCCGATGCCAACCCAGGCAGCAGGGGAGATGGCACAGGTGACATCCGTCTGTCCCGCAGGGCCAGAAGGGTGAGAAGGGTGACGGGGGACTGCAGGGCAAGCCGGGACGGCCGGGACGTGATGTGAGTAGTGGCAGATGGTACCTGGGCATCCCCTGGGACATCCCCTTGGCACTGGGGTCCGGCTGCTGGACCAGACCATGCTATGGTGTGCACGGCGCTGGACGTTCCAAGTCTTTACACCCTGCTCCCCTTCCGGCAGGGCCGACCTGGAGAGATCTGTGTGGTGGGTCCCAAGGGCCAGAAGGTAGGTGGGGGGTCAATGGGTGGGAGCTGGGCTACCAGCTGGCACCGCTGGCACTGACATTCCCCCTCCCTTGCCTTCCAGGGTGACCCTGGCCTTGTGGGACCCGAGGGGCTGGCTGGCGAGCCGGGACCGCCGGGGAAGCCAGGCTCTCCAGGGATTGGTTTTCCAGGGAAGCCGGTAAGGAACCCCGTGCCATGGGGCTGTGCCCAGATGGTGTCCCTGGCTCAACATGCAAAGGCTGTGGGTGGGCATCACCACAGGAGGGGGCAAGTTGCCCCCCCAGAGCTCCATAATGGGGCTGGCTGGGGCACCCCAGCAGGGCTAACACCATCCTCTATCCCTTTCAGGGTGACCCTGGTGGCCCCCCAGGCCCAAAGGGAGAAAAGGTGAGTGGGGGGTGGGAAAGGGGGTCCTGGCTGCCCCCTACCCTGCCCAAGGGCAGCTCAGTGTGGCAGGCACTGGGTCATGGCCAGGGATCCCCAGCTGGAGCCAGATCCCCGTGGCTGAGTCACCTCTGGCTCTTGGTGCCACCATGGCAAGCCCCAGCTGGGTGGCCCAGGGCTCAGCTTGGGGGATTGGGAAACCCCCCCTGGGGGGAGAAGGATGTTGGGGGTGCCAAGGCTCAGGCTGTTCCATCTCTGGCTCCAGGGCAGCTCGGGAGCTCCTGGACCGGGAGGATTGCCTGGGACACCCGTAAGTATTGGGAGCCAAAGCCTGGGGTCAGGGACAGGTTTCTTGGCTCGGGGCTGGGGCTGCTTGGCTGCAGCCTGTGGTGGGATCCCAGCCCAGACACTGAGAGGGGGTTTGGGAGAGCCAGCAGCCTTGTCTGAGGCTGGGATTGTCCCATGCCACAGCTGGTGGCAGGGATTGGGAGGCACTGGGTGGCATTGCCAGGGCAAACCTTGGTCTTGGGGCTCCCTGAAGCACCCTGTCCCCTTCCTTCTTCCCACAGGGACCCCCCGGTGTCCTGGGGCCAAAAGGAGACAAGGTGGGTGCAGCAGCTGGGTGGCCCAGTGTGGGCTGTGCCACGTCTTGCTGTGCCATGGCCGTGGGCACGGCAGCCCCTGACAGAACTTCTGTGCCTGTCCCCTGAGCTCATGGCCACTTGGGGCATCTCAGGGGCCACCCTGAGGACCAACCCCCCAAGCCCAGGGCTGCATCTTACTGTCCCTATGTGCAGGGCGAGCCGTGCGAGGTGTGTCCCACCATCTCCGAGGGGATGCTGGGTGCCACTGGACTGCCTGGCAAGCCGGGACCCAGGGGAGCCCCTGGAGCACCTGGCAAGGACGGGGTCTCGGTGAGTCTGAACCCTTGCCGGGTGGGTTGGAGGGCAGAGCGGGGTCACCTCGGCATCCCTAACATTCCCTCTATATTTCCTCTTCCCCAGGACAGACCTGGCCCCGCAGGACCCAAAGGGGACAGGGTAGGTGACATAGGGGTGAGGGGTGGGCTGGCTCATCCCCAGCCAGAGCCGGGGGACACTGAGCACCCTCTGTCCCATGCTGGCAGCACCCAGCCCAGCTCCTCTCTTTCCTCCCCAGGGAGACCCCGGCCTCCGTGGGATAAAAGGGGAGAAGGTGAGTGTCCATCCCTGCATCCCACCTGGTGGGCAACCCCCACAGACCCCCTGAGCCCTGCCCTCTCCTTGCCCTTGCAGGGGGACTCCTGCCTGTCCTGTGATGCCCGTGTCCTTGCTGCGCTGCTGCGGGGTCCCACCGAGGGGCTCGAGGGTGAACCAGCGCTGGCGCCGCTGCAGCCGGGGCTGCCGGTGAGTGTGTGGGGCTGAGTCCCTCGTCTCCTGTGCTGGGGGGGGACACCCTGTCCCACTCCGTGTGGGTGTGTGACCCTGTGGGGTGTTCACACAGGGTGAAATGGGGCTCCCCAGGCTGGCTGGCATCAAGGGTGAGAAGGTGAGTGACCCCCAAAGCCCACCCCACTTTCTGCACCCCCCACAAGGGAGCAGGAATGGCTCCAACCGTGGGGTGGGGGCAGCCTCAGCTTCCGATGGAGCCTGACCCTCATGTCTTGCAGGGGGATGGTGGCCAGGAGGGACCCATGGGCAGACCGGTGAGTGGGGGTGCGGGGGCTCGAGGCAGGTGCTGGGAGCCCAGGGGGGCAGGAGCCGGGCACTGGGGGCCATACTCTCATCTCTGACGTGGCTTCTTGGTGCAGGGGCTCCCGGGAGACAAGGGGGATCCAGGCGTGCGGGGGCTGAAAGGAGAGAAGGTGAGCCCTGTGCTGGGGACCCACTGAGACCCCCTGTCCCTTAAACCACCCCTGCTGAGACCTGTGCAACTCATTGCACGGGACAGCCATGAGATGGGGAGAGCAGCAGGAGCTGCAATGCTCCGGTCCCCAAAGCCATGCTCCGACCTGGATGTCCCCTCCACAGGGCGAGTCGTGTGGGCAATGCCCTCCTGTGCCACAGGCCCTCGAAGGGGCAGCGACCGTGCTGGCTGTGCCTGGGCCACAGGGGGAGAGGGGCCAGGATGGCCCCCCAGGCAGAGCGGTGAGTCCCCCCCAGCCCGTGCTCGCTGGTGCCTGTTTGGGGGATGCTGTGTCCCTGACCTGTTCCTTCATTCCCCCAGGGCAGACCTGGTGACAATGGCCAGAAGGGACAGAAGGTAAGAGAAGCTGAGGAAGGGGCTCTGTCAGGGCTGGGGGTGGCAATGGAGGGCTGAAAACCCCCTCCTAAGCTGTGGGGCTGGGGGAGTGCTGTGTGCCCCCCCTGCCCTGTGCCAGCCTTGTACCCTCTATTTGCCAGGGGGACGCAGGTAGCCCTGGGGACCCTGGCACCCCAGGCATGGCTGGTGTCCCAGGGCTGTCAGGTGAGCCTGGCATCAGGGGCCCGGCTGGCCCCAAAGGCGAGAAGGTGAGACCCCCCCACGCTTGTATGGAGACCCACATCCTGTCACTGGGATGTCACCCACCCCCCCCATCCTGACCTCCCCTCCTGTGCTCCCTCCTCTGCAGGGAGATGCCTGCGAGCCTGGTCCCGTGCCCCATGGGGACTTCTCAGACGTGGCTGGCATCCCGGGAAAACCTGGGGACAAAGGGGACCAAGGCCCCCCGGGCATCGGCCAGCCAGGCAGACCTGTGAGTGCCCCCTCCCCACCATCCCATGGGTGCCTCGTGGCATCGTGCCCTCCTGACCCTGCTGTGTTTTAGGGGAAGCCGGGACTGCCTGGGGTTCAGGGTCCCGCCGGACCGAAGGGGCTGCAGGTGAGTGGGGCTACAGAGGGGCTGGATGCCGGGGGGATGGACCTTGGGGGATGCTCACTGTCCCTCTGTCCCCCTAGGGTGAGCCGGGACCGCGAGGGATCGGCCAGCCGGGACCACAGGTGGGTGTGTGGGATGCCATGCCATGTCATCCTGTGCCATGTCGTGCCGGGTGGCTCTGCCAGCTCTCACACACTGTTTTTTCCCAGGGAGAGCCCGGGAGCTCCGGACGACCTGGGACACCCGTAAGTAGCGTTTCTCCAGCCCTGGGAGATGGGGCAGCCACCAGCCGTCCCCCCTCACCTCCCCAATTCCTGCAAGCCACGGGAGGATTGCATCTCTACAGCATCAGCACCCCTCTCCCCACGGTGCAGGCGGTGGCAGCGAGGTCCTGGCCAGACCACCCTGGGGACAGTGCTGTCACCACAGCACTGGGTGGGCAGGTGAGGGAGGCTGGAGGTACTGGGGGAAGCTAATGTCTTCTTTTGCCCCCAGGGCCCACCCGGACCCCAGGGACCCCCGGGGATGGCAGCAGAGAAAGGTGCCAAGGTAAGGGAGCATCCCCCAGCCCTCCCTCTCCTCCTCTGCCCCCCCCACCCCTTACTCCTCCTGTCCTTCCTCTGCAGGGATCTCCAGGGCCCAAAGGTGCTGTGGGACCCCCTGGGCCACCAGGGACCGGCATCATAGGGCCACCGGTAAGTCCTGTCCTCCAGGATGGGCATTGTCATCCTGCCCTGGCCCCTCGGTGCTGGCTAAAAACCACCGTGCTGTGGCCCGACCCTGGAGCTGAGCTTCCTCCCCATCCTCTTCCTCTCAGGGCCCTGAAGGGCAGCGGGGGCTCCCCGGGTTGCCTGGGTCCAGTGGGCAGCCGGTATGTATTGGGGGGGTGACAGAAGGGCTGTGGGGCACGGCAGTGGGGACCAGGGGCTGCCTGCTAATGTCCATCTCCATATTTCCTCCTTGCAGGGGGAGAAGGGCGCCCAGGGTGAGAAGGTAAGTTGGGGTCGGGGTCGAGTTGTACTCCCTGCCACCCCTTCTGCCACCTCACCACCTTCCCTGCCACCCTGTCATCCTCCCTGCCACCCCCCTGCCCTTCCTGCCACCCCCGTGCCCTCCCTCACCTCCTCTCTCTGCAGGGAGATCCCGGGGAGTGTGCCTGCCCCCCAGCACCCCGCCAGGACCCCAGCTACTCCGGGATGCCGGTAAGCACCGTGGGCACCCATGGGCACCCCCTCGACTCTGCTTCACCCCCTCTGAACCCTCTTCCCCTTCTCTTGGCCCCAGGGAGCCCCAGGACTGTGGACCGGGATGTCCTGGCAGCCACAGCCAGGTCCACAGGTGGGTGCTGCCCTCACTCCACTGTCCCCACCAGCCCCCTGCCCCCCCAAAGCCTCACCTCTCTCCTTTTGTGTTTTGGGGTGTTGCAGGGTCCTCCCGGAGCCCCTGGCCCTCCCGGTCCCCCCGGTGCCCCGGGCCGCCAGGTGAGTGATGGGAGACTGGAGGAGATCAATCCTGCCCAGCTTTTAGCACAGGATTTAAATATTCAAGCTCTTTTCTGGTCTTTAGGGCATACCAGGACACAACGGTTTGCCAGGACTGCCCGGACCGGCCGGAGACCTGGTGGGTAATGGCTGTGCCCACAGCAGCCCTCCCAGTGCCCCTCTCTCCTGCTCCCTGTGGTGTGGGGACCCTCCCCTTCCCTCCTGCATCTCTTCCAGGGGCCACTGGCCGTCATGGCTGAGAGGAACATCGAGGTGCTGAAGGTGAGAGCATTGGGGGACGGGGCTCCTTCCCACCGTGGGTCATGCCCGAGGGCACCCCCAGCTCCTCGGGGCACCCCTGACTCCCCACCTTCCCCCAGACCCTCTGCGGGGACTGTGCCCAGCTGCAGGCAGCCTTTGAAGCACCCAGCAGTGTCAAGGGAGAGAAAGGGGACGGGGGGGGCATGCCAGGTGCCCCCGGCAGCGAGAGCTGTGCCCGGGTGAGTATTGCCCACCTCCAGGTGAGAATCCCGGTACCCAAAACTCCCTGGTCCCGGTGGGTCTTGGGGTGAAGAGCAGAGATGCTCCTGAGCCCCCCGGGCATCGGTTTGTGCAGCAAGTTGTGCAAAATGCTTGCAGGGTTGGGCACGCTCTGGGCACACTGCTGGTCCTGCCTGGCACGTGGGCAAGCTCCCATGCACAGCTCCCACCTGCGTAGATGGGGTCCCCAAGGAGGGTGACGGGGTTGTCACGCAGGGTGTAGGGTGGAGCAGGGGGTGCTGAACATCCAAGGGGTGCAGGATGTGGGGCTCTGTGCCCCTCATCTCCCCCAGTGCCCGGCTGCAGGGGATCCCCGGGTGACTCCTGGGTTTTCTTCCAGTGCTTTGCCCAGCTCCCGAGAGCGGAGGAGGCTCGGGTGAGTGAACCATGCCACCTGTCCCTGGGGCTGAGCTGCCACCCCAGGCTTGCTGCCTGGTCCCCAGGGTGCTGCAGGGATGGTCCCTGCCGGGGCAGGACTGGGCACCATCCCTTCATTGTGGGAGCTGTGGGGCTTTGGGGAGCGGAGGTTGCTTCTGGGGGCATTTGGCAGGGCTCTGCCTTGGGCAGAGCTGTCCCCAGCTCCTGACACGTCCCCACTTCCCTGCAGGGTGACAGTCCTGACTCAGATTGCGTGGGTGATCCCGGGCTACCGGGTGCCCCGGGCATCCCTGGAGAGAGAGGCGAGCAGGTAGGTGTGCTCCTGGTCCCTGATGCTGCCCCACTCCTCCTGTCATTCTCTGCCATCCCAGCCCTTCCTGGTGGCCGTGGGGGTCATGGGTAGTCCCTCAGTGCCCCTCGGAGCTGGAGTGGAACTGTGTCCCCACCGTGGTCACATCTAACCCCACCATCTCTCCCCAGGGCTCACCAGGACTGCGGGGACCCCCGGGGCCACCCGGGCCCATCGTAAGTACCTCTGCCTGGAGCAAGGGTTTGCTGGGCTGTATGGGCATCATGTTGTGGTCCTGGGGGGCTTGGAGCCCCCCACTGCAAGTTGCCAAGAGGGTCCGGCGCCCTGCCCTTAGGCCATGGTGATGGGCAGAGGGCTGGGGCCATGGCAAGGAGGAGGTGAAGCGTGGCACAGCTGTCCCCTGGCAAGTCTGGAGATGGAGGTGAAGCCGCTGCCAGCAGGGAGATGGAGCAGGAGCCCGTCTTGGTGGGAGACTGAGCCCAAGTCAGCCCATGCCCGGCCACCCTGTGGCACCCTGAGGGCTCAGCCCAGGCTCCTGAGTGCCTTTTCCAGGCTGTGACCTCCCTGTTTCTCCCCTCAGGGCCCCCCAGGCTTTCCTGGAACGCCTGGCGCACCTGGATTGCCCGTAAGGACCCAGCACGGCTCTGCTCTGTGCCCTCTGTTGCTGCCGCTTGGTTTGGCTGTGTCCCTTGTCCCTGTCCCCCCTGGGAGCAGCCGCAGCCCTCCCTCCCCTTTCATCTCATCTCCATCCTCCCATTTCCACCTCCTCCATCCCCAGGCAGGGGGTCTCAGTGGACCCGGGGGTCTGCAGGCTCGGGAAGGCGCTTGCTGAGCTCAGGGACCTGGCACTGCCACTCGCTGACCCCGGTGCCCCATGTTGGTGCCCTTCACGGCCGTGGGATCCAGGTGTGCCAGGGGTGGCTGTAGCCCCCAGGCTGGCTCCTGGGGAGCTGCTACCCCAGCTTGGTGGCCACGGCTTGTGGGGGTGCACGGGGGGCACCACATGGCAACTGGCTGCTGCCCCTTTTGGGGGACAGTCTAGTGCCGCCTGGGCTCATCCTCCTCCCTGCCTGGTCCCCAGCTCCTCTGGGGTCAGCCAGCTTCCACCACCATCTCCATTTTGATCTTCATCACCATCTTCATCCTCATCTTCATCCTCCTGCTTCCACTCGTGCTGACTCCTGGCACGAGAAGGTGGTGGGGCTGCGTTGGTGGCTCTCGGAGGATCCTGCCCCCCCTCGTCCATGCTGACCATGTCCTGTTCCTGTCCCCTCGTCAACTAATGTCACTGTAACACCACGGTCTGTGTGGGTCTCTGTGGGTCTGTGTGGGTTGTCGCTCTGCGGTGTGTCAGTGTGTCCTGTCCAGCCTCCACCGCCTCGGCACCCTGTCACCTCACTAACCTGCCCCAGTAGCCCCGTGACATGGAGCCCGGAGGCTCCTGGCTGTCACCCGTGTTACCCGTGACTGGTCTGCCCTGGGAGGACAGGGAGGCAATGGGTGGCACCAGGCTGGAGCTGGGGTTTGAAGCGTCTCCTGGGCAGTGGCTCCTGCAGGGAGCTGGGCACCCCACACAGCTACCCCCCCAGGACTGAGCTTTACATGGCCCCGTGGTACCAGGGCTGCCTGTGGGTCCTGCCCATGGGCCACAGCGGTGACCTGTGTCTGGGTGAAAGCATACCCAGCCACCCTTGGGCATTGAGCCTGATGCAAGTGGCTAGTTGCTGTGGCTGGGGGGAGCCCAACCAGGTGCCAAATAGGTCCTCCCTGGTGCCCAGAGTTGCTGGGCAGGCTGGGGCCAGCAAGGGCTGGTGGAGATGACAGACCCCATGGGGTCCTCGGCTCCCACACTCTGCCTGGCTGTGCTGCCAGGTGGGCACAGCTCCGGGCAGGGGCCGCAGGAGACCCCCTGCAGCTCTTCTCTTCTCCCTCCGAAGGGTCTCCAGGGGGAACGTGGCCCTGCTGGGCTTGCTGGAGCCAAAGGGGAGCCGGTGAGTGGTGTGGGAGGAGGGGACGGGGGGACACACTGGTGCCACATGGGCTTTGGGCACCTGGCTGGAGCATTGCCGGTAGCTCAGCATCGTCATCCTCCTGCACAGGGACCTCCAGGACAGCCTGGTTATCCTGGCGCAACAGGTCCCCCTGGCCTTCCCGTGAGTACTGTGGGGAGCCAGGCAGAATGTGCCAGCCCCCAGACCCCTCCTATGTCCCCATGTCCCTCCCTGGTGTTCACTGGAGCCCCCCATGCTGCCAGGACAGGCAATCGGGGGATCTCAGTGGGCACCGAGTGCCGTATCCTTCCAGGCCTCATCCCTATTCCATCCATCCCATCCCACACATTCCTGGTGCCCTGTCCCTTGCCCAACTGTTTGCTCCTGCCATCTGTGCCCCAGCTTTCCCCATCCATCCCTGTACCCCATACCTGTCCTCCCCACCTCCCATCCATGTCCCATCTGTGCCCCATGTCCCATCTTGTCCCCTGTCCTGCACTTTCATCTCCTTCCTTCCCCAGGGCATCAAAGGTGAGCGAGGCTACCTGGGCCCCCCTGGGGAGAAGGGGGAACTGGTGAGTCGCTTGGGGCTGTGCTCCAGGGGCAGAGGGGCTGGGGGCTCTCCCAGGTGCCCCCCTCACTGTGGGCACTGGGGCTGAGGTTCTTCGAGCTCCATCCATCTGACCCTGTTCCTGCCCTTCCCAGGGACCCCCCGGCTTGGACGGCCTCCCCGGTCCCATGGGGCCAGCGGTAGGTGCCCACCTTGACCCTCCCAGGGGGCTGTGGGGATGGAGAGGGGGTGGCCGTGGGTGCAGAGAGGTGCTCCCCACCCACCTCACCCCCTCTCTCTGCAGGGACCGAGGGGTGAGCGCGGGCTCCCAGGCAACGTCGGCGAGAAGGGGGACCAGGTGAGCATCCCTGAGGGGACAGGGACCCCCCAGGGCCCCCGTTGGGCAGGAGGTGGTTGTTGGGGTCCAGCTCAGCTCTTGTCTGTCTGCAGGGTTTCCAGGGCCAGCCCGGCTTCCCAGGGCCACCGGTGAGTATGTCCTGCCAGAGCTGCGGGGACCAAGTCTCTGGCACAGTGGGGTGTCCCCAAGAGATGATGCTCAGCCCCAGCGGTGTGTTCCTGTGTCCCCACAGGGCTGGGAAGCCAGCCGGGGCTGGGGGTTTCTCCCAGGGGTCACAGGCGTGTCCTGTGAGTCAGGATGTGGGACAGCAGCCCCAGAGCAAACCTGTTAAAATGAGTTTGGAGATGGTGGGACGTGCAGGGCTGGGCTCTCCCACCACAATGTCCCAACCCACTCAACACCCCTCTTCTCTTTAGGGACCCCCTGGCTTCCCAGGGAAGGTCGGTCCAGCTGGGCCACCGGGGCCCGTGGCTGAGAAGGTGAGTGCTGTGGGTGGCTGCGTGGTGGCACCACTCATCCCTAGGGCTGGTGGTCGGGTTTGGCCCCTGCTCTGCTGGGTGGCCGAGGGGTGCACAGCCCCAGCTTCTCCCATGACCTCCTGTGGCTCTTGCAGGGCAGCGAGGGCATGCGTGGCCCCACGGGGATGCCAGGGCCCCCTGGACCTCCTGGACCCCCAGGCATCCAAGTAAGACCCCTCCTCCCCATGCCACTCTTAGGGGGGCAGAGGGGGCAGGACCATCAGTATCAGGGTGCTCTTGGGGAGTGCCACTGGCTGGACCCATTTCTCAGGGACCTGGGGTGCCCAGAGCAGGTCCCTCAGGGACCCCCAGAGCCCTTTAGTGCAAACCACCCTCTGACCCCCCCCCCCTTCTTGTCTTCACAGGGCCCTGCTGGCTTGGAAGGACTGGATGGCAAGGATGGCAAGCCAGGGCTGCGGGTGAGTCTCCAGGGCATTCCTGGGTGCTGGCAGGGGGGCAACCCCCTGCAGCCCCCCCAGGATTCTTCCAACCTGTATCTCTTTGTCTCCAGGGTGACCCTGGCCCCCCTGGGCCACCGGGGATGATGGGTCCTCCGGTGAGTGACATCCTTCCTTGTCACCCCTCCCTGGTGCTTGGTGCCTGGCATGTGCCTGCAGCCAGGACCAGGTGTCCCCTGAGCCAGGATTGTCCCACCATGTGCTCCCAGGGATGCTGAACCCAAGGGGGTGGGTGGCTGGGCATCTTCCCTCCCTACCCAGCGCTGCAGGATGGGGTCCTCAGCAGAGACTGGGGTTGGGGTCACCTGCCTCAGTCTGCTCATGGGAGCTGAGACACACCCCCCCCCAGCTCTTTTCTCCCTCCAGGGCTTCAAGGGGAAGACAGGGCACCCAGGTCTCCCAGGACCAAAGGTGAGCAACTGGGGGACATTCAGTGTTGACAGCTCTGAGGCCCTCAGTCCTGGGCCAGGGTCTCCACACACTGCACTGCCCACTATGTCCCTTCCTTCTTTTAGGGTGACTGTGGCAAACCTGGCCCCCCGGGGAGCACGGGCCGGCCGGGAGCAGAAGTGAGTGAGGAGCTGGGTGGGCATAGGAGCCCTGAGTTGGATGGGTTCCACGCCCCCCCTCATCATGCTGCCTTTCCCAGGGTGACCCCGGACCCATGGGACCCCAAGGCCGTCAGGGACCCCCAGGACTCATCGTGAGTTGGACTTGTCCCCCATGGTGCACTGGGATGGTGCCCATGGTGGTGAGCAGAGTGGAGCCTCCCTCCGTAACCCCCTTGAGCTGACACCCCTCTCTCTGCACCCCAGGGTCCCCCCGGCAGCCCGGGACAGCCAGGTCCTGCTGGCCTCGCTGGAGTAGTGAGTACCAGTGTCTGGGGCTGGACCCTGCTCCATCACAGCCCCAGCTACGGGATGTGGGGGCTGGGTGGGTGCCTCAGAGGGTGGGTTTGGGGGTCACTGTCCCCATCCTGCACTGACTCCGATGCTCTGGTCTCCCTCCTGCCTCCGTGCAGGGGCTGAAGGGCGAGCGGGGCTCTGCAGGGGAGCGAGGGCTGCCAGGGATGCCAGGTCAGCCAGGACCCCCAGGCCACCCGGGACCACCGGTGAGTGCAGTAGGGCAGAAGGGGTGGCACAGACCCTGGCACCCCAGTGCAACGGGGACCTCGAGGGTGGCACCGCATCAGTCACCATCTCATGCTGCCCCATTTTGATTTCACAGGGGGAGCAGGGACCAGATGGACCCATTGGTAAAGAGGTACAAGCAGGGGCTCTGCAGCTCATGTGGGGATCTGGGGCTGGACCATGGCATCCTCCCGGTGTGGCCATGGTGTCCTCAGGGTGCCCACACAGGGGACATCTCTGCCACCCCCCTCCTCTCTGTCTCCCCAGGGCCCCCCAGGAAAACCGGGTACCATGGGACCAGCTGGCCAGAAGGTGAGGGGAGAGCACAGCCGTGTCACCGTGGCCATCCTGGCACCGCCTGACCCTGCTCGGGTCTGGGTGGTCAGGGCTGAGCCTCTCCTCATCTCTGTAGGGTGAAGCTGGGTCCCCTGGTGAGAGGGGCTACCCCGGGGAGAAGGGCAGAGCTGGCATGCCCGGGGGGCCAGGAAAGAGTGGCTCCATGGGCCTCGTGGGGCCACGGGGACCTGCAGGAGAGAGGGGACCCCCCGGCTCACCAGGACCCGCAGGCAGCCCCGGGCTGCCGGGACCCCCGGGGATGATGGTAAGGAGGAGGGGCTGGGGTGTGGGGTCCTTCCACAGGGCCCGGTGGCAATGTCCCCTCCTGTGTCCCCGCAGGGAGACGTGGTGAATTACGACGAGATCAAGAGGTTCATCCGGCAGGAGCTGAGCAAGATGTTTGACGGTAACCGGGTGACAGGGGGGGTGTGTGTGTGTGAGGGCTGGTTGCACCTTGGTGTCACCTTCTTGCTGCTGAGTGTGGCCATCTCTCCCTGCAGAGCGGATGGCATACTACACTTCCCGGCTGCACTTCCCAGTGGAGATGGTGGCATCCCCTGGGAGACCTGGTCCCCCAGGGAAGGATGGGCTGCCCGGCCGGCCGGGACCCCCCGGATCCCCAGGGATGCCAGGGCAGATCGGCAGAGAGGGGCGGCAGGGGGTGCCAGGCATGCGGGGTAGGTGCTGCTCCCTGTTGTCCCCATGGCATTCCCGGTGTCCCCTATTGCATTCCCATTTTCTCCATGGTCTCACCCTCTCCCTCCACCTCTTCTCCAGGTGAGCCTGGTGCCAAAGGAGAGAAGGGCGAGAAAGGCGTGGGAGTGATGGGGGACAGCGGTCCCCCAGGACCCCCAGGTGAGCCCCCTCCCTCCACATGGCCACCAGCCCCATGCTGGGGCCNGGGAGTGCGGGTGTTGTACAGCTCTGTCGCGATAGTGAGGGCAGGTGGATCCTGCCTGGCCAAATACACCCGTGCTGGTGCCTCCCCACTCGGCTCCTGGCTCCTCACTCGGCTGCGGGACAGATGCTTGGGGGGAGATGCCAGCCCTGATCCTGGGAGATTCTGGCCTCAGATTGTGGGGAGGGATCCAGTCTTGTCTCGGAGGGAATCCCAGCCCATGTCCTGGGGAGATCCCAGCCCTGATTCCAGGAGATCCCAGCTGTGTTTGGGGGGGGTTCCCAGACCTGCTTCTGGGGAGATCCCAGTCCTGATTCTAAGGGATTCCAGTGCTAATTCCAGGAGATCTCAGCCCTGGCTCTGGAGGGATCCCAGACCAGTTCCTGCAGAGATCCCAGCTCTGATCTTGGGGGGATCTCGGAGCTGCTCCTGGCCCCCATCTGTGGGGTGAATCCTGGTCCTTCTCCCAGCCCTGTCCTTAGAGGGATCCCGGCCCTGCTCCCAGGGGAATGCAGCCCTGATGCTGGAGGGATGCCAGCTCCCTCACAGACTGATCCTGGCCCTGCCTCTTGGGCTGATCCCGGTCCAGCTCCCGGCTAGATCCCGATCCCGGGGGGGACACCGCAGGTCTCGCTGGGCGCCCCCCCCGACTCGGTGTTGCCGATTTAAGGCTCCTCCGCGCGCGCCCTTCCCTCGCGTCAGCGCTCCGCCCAGCTGACCGGAAAGAAGGCGGGGCCTTCGCGTGACCACGCCGTCGCAGCCAATGGGGGCGCGCGTGTCTCCGGTGACGTCATCGGGGGGGCGGCGGAGCGAACCGGGGGTCAGGGGGCGGTAGCGGTGTCATGGCGGCGTACCCGGGGCAGGTGGGGCTGCGGCGA
>VXBJ01003179.1:115581-117885 GCA_013400055.1 Nycticryphes semicollaris | reverse complement strand
GGGGGGGGGTGGAGGGGTGGGGAAAGGGAAAGGGGAGAGAGAGAGATTATTTTTTTTATCTTTCAGTACTGAAGCTGCTGTAGCCTCTAATGGATGCATGTTCCATCAGATGGTATGTGCAATCAGTAAGTCACCCCAGTAATCTTTAATTCCTCATCAAGGATTTCATCTGCCTACCCTGGGAGCAGACACGGCCACGGGGGCTGCAAACGGCTCCAGTGGGGAATTCTACGTTGGGGTTCCTCCCCGTGTTTGCTCCTCGGTTGGAAGGTTTAGTGTTTGTTTGAACTGGAGTGAAAAATCCTCTTGTTTATACAATTGTGATGGGAGGGCTGATGGCATGGGCTTCGTCCTGATTAACGCTGAAGCTACGTAAGGAGACCAACAAACTGTAAATGTGCAGTTTATTTAAAAATGCTGATGAAGTAACAGGAAAGATGTTACGACGCTTATTAGCCAGCACTGTGTTTGGTTTTTACTTGGGTTATGTGCTGGGAAGTTTAAAAATCTAGTGTAGTTCTGCTAAATCTTCCAAAGATCGGGGATTGCACCAGGAGGTGGGGGGAGCCCCCATTTCCGTGAGGGGCAGTGGGGAGAAGGGGAAGGGTGAGATGCTGCTCTGCGGAACCCCTTTTCCATCTGGCCAGAATGATTTAATGCTTCCCAGTGCCATCCTGGTGGCTGGACGGGGTGTGTGCCCATGGCTGGACACCGTGAGGTTGGGCGGGCACTGGCAGAGCTGGCTTCAAGCAGCAAAGGTGAAATGAGAAGCCAGAGACAGGGCTGGAATAGTTTCAGGTGGTTGCCCCTGCCCCGCTTTGCTGCATTAACTCCTTCTTTATCAGCTGGTTTTACCTGCTCAAGAGGTTCTGTCCTGACCCATCACTTCACGGTCCTGGGTGGGACAGAACTACTCCACGTGTGTGGTTGTGTCGTGGCTGGGAAACACAACGGAACCACTGTGGCCCTTTTTCCTCTCCATCAACCCCAAAAATATTCTCCAGTGCATGTTGGTGCCAGCTGAGCCTGTGTCCTCACCTTTGCATGTGTGTTCATGTGAGACCGGTGTGGTCCCACATGGGAATAAATCTCATGGAGAGTGATGGAAGGAGCTGGGAGTGTTTAGTTGGAGGAAGAGGAGGCTGAGGGGAGACCTCATCCCTCTCTACAACTGATTGAAAGGACATTGTAGAGAGGTTGGTGCTGGTCTCTTCTCACAGGGAATTAGACATAGAACAAGAGGGAATGGCTTCAAGGTGCACCAGGGTAGGTTTAGGCTGGACATTAGGAAAGAATTTTTCCCAGGAGGAGTGGTCAGAGCCTGGAATGGGCTGCCCAGGGAGGGGGTTGAGTCCCCATCCCTGACTGTGTTTCAGAGCTGTTGAGATGTGGTGTTGGGGGATCTGGTGTTGGGGAGAACTTTGCAGAGTGGGGCTGATGGTTGGACTCCATGATCCCAAGGGTCTTTTCCAACGTGAATGATTCTGTGATTCTGTAAGGTGAGGTGCTTTATTCCTGGCCTGTGGGAACCGAGAGAGACCAGTATGGAGACATTCCTCCCAGTGCCCTGCGGCTGGAAGGGGCTGGGATTTGCTCTCTGGTGGGACTGTCCCTGAGCTACTTCTGATCTTGCAGAGCAGGCCTGAGGGGGAGGATGTGTTAGGCTTTCCTTGGGATGCACACACTCTTGTGTGTGCAGATTTGCCAAGTGGGAAGGTAAACATGCTCGTCTCTGGACTAATTAGAGAATTATTAGGTTTTCATGCTCTTTGTGATCAGATTATTTCAAAAGGTTTTTAAATTGCATGTGTGCCATGAGCATAATTAACCTGGATCTCATCAATGATTAAAATTACACACCAGGCTTTGTGACGTTTGATTCAGGAGCAATTAGGCTGTCATTTTAGCCATCTCAGATACCAAAACTAATTTTGATTCATTTTCATTCTATGCAAATCTTCTGATGTATCTTAAACTGATCACTTCCTCTCTCTGATTTAGCTGACAAGATTAGATTTGATTACACTTAAAAAAAAAAATTAAGCAGCTATCCTTCATACTTAATATCTCAGTGACCTTCACTGAAGCCTTCCTAGGCAAGGATTTTTGGGTTGTTTTTTTTTTATTTAATCCCCAAAATCACACTGAGTGATTTTCTGCAGGGCTGTGGCACCTGGCTGTTAGGTGTATAAATATATATTGCCTAGCAGGGCAGAGTTTTCAAATTGGATTTCCTTTACTTGTAAATGAGAAGCTAGAGAAAACATCAACGCTGCAGATACCCAAACCAGTAGTTTTCCCGAT
>VXBJ01003179.1:88081-110581 GCA_013400055.1 Nycticryphes semicollaris | reverse complement strand
TTTTCCCTCTCCTCCACCCCTGTCTGCAGGATCTGTGGGCAGAGAATGAAATTAATTGATGATGTAACGAGGTGCTATCAAATTAACAAAGTAGAACAGATAAAGGCAGCTCTGTTTTCTGCAGTTTTTAATTATCTGAATAGGTCAACATTTCCAGTCAGGAATGCGATCTTTTCTTTCTTACCTGACAATGCCCCTTTATAGTTAGCAAATTGTCTGTATTCCAAGTATAAGAGGGGGCAAATTGGGCTCCAGTGCTCGTGTGTGAGCTGTGTCCTGTCAACGCGGTACCTAATGGTGCAGATTGGTACTGAAAAGAGTTCTCAAACTGTGTTTGGTTCTGACATTTCCTTTTTTTGACGAACCTCAGTTGTCCCAATACTGTTCGGTGTGTTTTAAAATTAGGAATGCTGAGGTCTGGTACCAAAAGTAGCTGAATTAGTATAGATCCTAATTACTATATTGTAGATATATATACATTGACCTACCTCCAGCATCATTTAAAGGATATAACAAAACTACAATTAGTGCTGTGTAAGTTAATCTAGGCTTTTAAGTTACAAAAGCATTGCTGTTTTGTTATTTTATTGATCAACTTTCATGCCTTTGAAAATACAAATTCCAGAATGACATCATGCCCAGTAGGAGTAATTAAAGCTATCTGATGAGGGAATTTAGAAGTTGAAAGGGATGATTGTAATTGATCCTGATTCAATCCTATTACAGCTTTTTATAGTTTAAGCTCTAGAGAAAGCAAACTCCTTGTCAAGGCTTTATTTTACGGATTCCTTTGTGTGTGCTGTGCTTGCTGCTCTCTACTTTCCCTTTAATTTTTTTTTTGGTGTTTTTTTTTGGTTTTTTTTTTTTTCCTTTTTTTTTTTTTTTTCTCCCATAGTAAATAATGAGCTGCCGCCTGAAATCCGGCTTGCCAGTGGTCAGCTAATGGGTGATGACCTGTCCCTCCTTACCGCAGGAGAGCTGTCACCTTACATCAGCGACCCAGCGCTGAAGCTCTTCCAGTGTGCCGTTTGCAACAAGTTCACCTCCGACAGCCTGGAGGCCCTCAACCTGCACGTGAGCGGCGAGCGCTCGCTGCCCGAGGAGGAGTGGAGGGCTGTCATTGGGGACATCTACCAGTGCAAGCTCTGCAACTACAACACGCAGCTCAAGGCCAACTTCCAGCTCCACTGCAAGACGGACAAGCACATGCAGAAGTACCAGCTGGTGGCCCACATCAAAGAAGGGGGAAAAACTAATGAGTGGAGGCTGAAGTGCATTGCCATCGGCAACCCCGTTCACCTCAAGTGCAACGCCTGTGACTACTACACCAACAGCGTGGATAAATTGCGCTTACACACCACCAACCACAGGCACGAGGCGGCCCTGAAGCTGTACAAGGTAAGGCAGTGACAGCAATTGCGGTCGGCACTGAGTAGATGAGGAAATTTAACTGTTTTGGTGCTAATGGAGCCAGGCTTTGATTAATCAGCAGGATAATATGTTTACTGAAACACGCGTGTAATCAAGCAAAACCCATGCAGGCTCGTCAGGGCTCATCCTTAGGGGGCCCTTTAAGATGCACTTTGCTGTGAACACAGGGAATGGAAGTTCTTTTTTTTTTTTTTCATTCTCCTCCTCTAAAAAAAAAAAATGGTCCTCATAATAAATGACAAGAAGAGTTTTACATCTCCCGTAATCTTCTCAGACTTTGTCTGTTACGTTTTGATCAGGAGCTCCACAGAGGTTATGGAAAATGGTGATTTTTCCGTACCGTGCGTGGGGAAGGAGATCACTGCCTGGTGTCTGCACCCGTTTGCAACAATGAACTATCCCAGCCAGGTTGTTTTACACGGGTATTTTCAGTGAGCACACGCAACGTGCCACATTGCTACCAGGGATATTCAAAAGCGAGCACTGTCATCCTTTGGTCTGCCCTTCTTTTCCAAACCAGTAATGATTTTTTTCACAAACATGAAAGGGTGTGGTGTAGATAAATATGTTAGTAGAATGGCAACTGTATTTTTATCTTTACTGGAAAAAACTATGTGGCTATAATGAATACGTGGGAGTGATGAATACCATTTATTACACAACTTGTCATGACTTTTTCCAAACCCTAATTACGGGGTAACTTATTTTCTGCAGCGTGTTTACTGGATTGGCTTGATTGTCTTGGTTCAGTACGAAATATAACACGTTCATTTCCAAGATGAATAACTTTGTAACTTATTAAAAACTTCTTTTGTCTAGGGGATATAAAAATTCAGGAAATATTGCAAACCATTAGTCACTGTAACAAGCTCTAAATATGATTAGAAAATCCATTTTGCAAGTGTTATCTATTGATTTGTACTAGAAATCTGTGATAACTAAACTATCAGGAGTCATCTGCTGATTGCAGCAACTATGCTGGTTTTCTCATCATGTTCAAAATGTGTACATACAGAAAAAATACGGAGAAGCCTCAGCAGGCCTCTGGTTTAAGCAAGAAATAGCATTTTGCTGGTGTTCAGCCATGTTCAGGTAGTTATTCCCAGTTAACACAGAGTGCCCAGGCAGTAACGTGGATTTTAATTTTATAACCCGATAGTTGTCACCTTGGTGGATCTGCTCTGGACACAAATGGCAGTAACAGAAGACAGGGTCTGTTATATTGTCCCAAAATGCTGGCTGCTTGGCTAATTTAATCTTATATTTTATTTAAATTGCATTTTTCCTTAATTCTAGGGAGGTGAGTGTCTTGTGCTTGTTTGTTGTTGTTGTTGTTGTTTTGATTTTATTTTTTTTTTAAAAAGATCCAAAGTCCCATTTTGAAAAATGCCAAAAGAGCCAAGAGTAGAGTGAGGCAGTTCCTGCCTCGGCAGCAAAACTGCCTTCAGAGGTTCCTGCTCCCTCATCATCCACCACACAGTTCCTTTCTCCCTTCAGTTACGCTGATTGCGGAGGCACACTCTGAGTCAGGGTTTTGAAATGATGCAGGTTAAGCGCAGTGCGTCCCCCTCTCATTTTTGAATGGGTTATGTCAATGCTCTGTTTTATCATGGCACCGTTCAGAGGTGATGCTGCAAACCGTGTCCCAGAATGGGCGATGGGAAGGCAAAGGGCTTCTCTCAGATGGCTCCACTGCCTCAGCTTTGGAGACTGTTGAAAAGAAGATGCCAGTTGCTTATTTTTTTTTAAATAAAGCTGTAGGTGTAGCTCTGGAGTTGCAAGGTACAAACTACCTACGCAAAACAGTGCTGTCTCCTCACTTATTCAACCCCATTTCTAGATGGGTTCCAACCCATCTGGGTTCCCAGCATGTCCTACAAAATGTTTGATTTAGCATATGAAGGGAGTGAGTCCCAGCTCTTAGCCCTCACCACCATCCCTGGAGGTATTTAGAAGCCAGGCAGACATAGTGCTTAGAGGTATGGTTTAGTGATGAGTTTGATGATCAGTGTTGGGCTGGTGGTTGGACTTCATGATCTAAAAGGTTCTTTCCAGCCCAGGCAATTCTATGGTTCTGTGATCACTGATAATGTCCTGGTGCTGACCCTGCTGCTCTGCCGGGTCCTGGTTTGGTAAAGGGAGCAATTCAGTAGCTCCCGTAGCCATCATTCATGGCAAATGCCCATCGCTGACCTGTTAAGCTCAATCTCTGCCATCAGTTTGGGTGAAGGACATCCCATCCCTTCTCCAGTGCATGAGATCTTAGACACCCTCAAAGCTTTGTGTCCCCCAGGAGGACAAGTGGACATGTACTGCTGGTAACCATGGGGCTGCAAGTCTCCCGATATGTGTATTTTCAAAAGACTTGTCCCTGGGATTGCTAGCGAGAATCTCAGCTTTTTAAAAAAGTTTCTGTCTCTCATGACTTCTTAGAGAAGCTTGGAAACGTGAACCCCACTAGGCTTAAC
Organism: Nycticryphes semicollaris; assembly: GCA_013400055.1. Taxonomy (NCBI): domain Eukaryota; kingdom Metazoa; phylum Chordata; class Aves; order Charadriiformes; family Rostratulidae; genus Nycticryphes; species Nycticryphes semicollaris. The sequence continues at coordinate 106,682 of VXBJ01003179.1, read as the reverse complement.
CAACTCTCAGAAAGCAGAGGGTGTGCACACACTAGTTTTATATAATCCCATTGTGAGGGTAATTCGAAGGAGAGGACGGAGTTACTTAAAACATCAATTGGGGTATTAGTACTATTATTTTATAAGATTCAGGGTTGGCAGTGCTACAATGTGTCCCAAATACCAAAATGTTCCAGATGTGTATGATTCCTAACAGAATGTAACGCCTCGTTACGTCACCCAGAAATTTTTAATTTTAATTGTGGGGGTACGTTCAGGCCTCCAGGTGGAAATAAATGAGGTTTTGAAAGTCTGTAAAGGTATCTGCTAGCAGACTTGATAGTTTTGTCAGGTCTTGGTGGAGCTGTTGACACCGAGAGAGTTGTAAACTTTTTTTCTCTTGATACATCAGACAAACTTTTAGAGCACCTAAGGAAAAAAAGAACATTAATTTGTATGAATAATAGATATATGCCTTGGGAGCGATATCGAATATTCATGAATTGTGTTTATATTTGAGCAACTCCTCTAACTCTTTTAAAATTAAGGTGCTGTGAATATAGTTTGGCAATAAAAACTTTAATACTAAAACCATCTGAAAGCACAGCAAAAGAATCTGTGACTTTGTTCCTTTGGTTTGTCAAGTACCTCAAAGTTTTTTCTTTAGTCATTTATGTTTATTTAAATGTTATTGTTTTGTGAATTTTCTTTTTATAAATGTTGCTGTAGCAGCTTGATTTCTCTTTCTGTGCTTAACTATGGATGGAATAAAAGGACATCTTTTCATAACCGTAGCTTTTAAAGCGACGGTGAACATCAGAGCTTCTCTTCTGAAGCTGTACAATTTTAGGCCCTCCTGAAATGTCACTTTTAGAGTTAGATTCTAAATGTGGCAAAGTGAAACCTTTAGCTGTTTTCTAAGGTATTTAAAAAAGAAATGGCCTGATTGCTCCTTATAGAAGGAGGATTCAGCGCTGGTAATGCAGCTCCTGGGAACCAGGACAAAGATGGCCTAACCCTGAGTGAACCCAGCCTGGCCTAGATGAGTTTCCCAAACACTTCCCTTTGGAATTGTGAGGCTCGATATTAGCAAATTAAACCAGAGAAGAGTTGTGAGTCCTTCACAGCATCCATCAGGAAGTATTTGGTGACTCCATAAGTAAATGGTCATCAAAAAAGTCAATGTTGCAGATACCAGGATGCCCATGAGCCAGCAATGTGTCCTTGAGGCCATGAGGCCAATGGCATCCTGGGGTCCATCAAGAAGAGTGTGACCAGAAGGTTGAGGGAAGTCATCCTCCCCCTCTGCTCTGCCCTGGGGAGGCCCCATCTGGAGCACTGGGACCAGTTCTGGGCTCCCCAGTTCAGGAAGGTCAGGAAACTGCTGGAGAGGGTACAGTGGAGGCTATGAAGATGATCAAGACACCTCTCTGATGACAAAAGGCTGAGGGACTTGGGTCTTTTCAGTCTGGAGAAGAGAAGGCTGAGGGGGGACCTGATCAACCCCTAGAAATACTTCAAGGGTGGGTGTCAGGAGGATGGGGCCAGGCTTTTTTCAGTGGTGCCAGTGACAGGACCAAGAGGAAATGGGTACAAACTGGAACATGGGAAGTTCTATTTAAACATGAGAAGGAACTTGTCACTTTGAAGGTGGCAGAGCCCTGGCAGAGGATGCCCAGAGAGGTGGTGGAATCTCCTTCTCTGGAGTCATGCCAGCCCACCTGGACACATTCCTGTGGGACCCACTGTGGGTTCCCCTGCTCTGGCAGGGGGTTGGAGGAGATGATCTCTAGAGGTTCCTTCCAACCCCAGAGCATTCTGTGATTCTGTAAAGAGCGAAAGCATCTATGGCCACAGGGAACGTTTCCAGTCTGCAGGAGGAGCCTTTTGACTTCTGGGGACTTGGGAGGCACAGGCAGGATGAAGGTGGATATAAAGTACATATAGCTGGAGCAGCTCTTCAGGAGGCCATTTTGTAGCTGAGTGGAATAGCTTCAGAGTCAGGGAACTACATATATCCTGTTCTGCGCTCATTAAATAGTTTCCCAATATTTCTAATGGCCTTTTTGCAAAGCAAGAAAGATCGGCTGGAAAGAAGTTCTACTTAACCAAGTAACTGGGCGACATGATCAGTTCCTAATCACAAACAAAAATTTGAAGTTTGTCTATCCAAAACTGTTGTTCAGTTAGCTGCTAACAGCTTGAACGGGAGTTACTTTGACATGGGGTGTTTACTGCCGTTTGTGCCATCTAGGCAGGAATTGAGGAGCTGAGGGAGAGTGACGGGCAGCAGTTAGCAGGTTAACACTCAGCTGTGGGAAAACTACCCTGGTTTTCTCTTTATTGACAAAATATCGATCCCTAACGCTATTAATGCTCTGATTGCCAGTTCAATTTTGGGTAGATCACTTACTTTACCTCTTGTGTTCTCAAGCAGCCGAGATATTACCCAAAAGGAGTGACCTGATTTCAGTTTGAGAAGGTTAAAGGTTAAAGGTTAGCTCAAAAGCATCATCTGCCTTGCTGCTTAACTTTAAACTGATCAATTTAATGAAAATCTGTTTTGCAGATGGTGTTTTAATGTCTTTGGCAGGATTTAGGCAGCTTTAACATTAGACGTATGCTAGTAAAAATTATTTCTTTATTTGACCAGAACAACACCTTTTCTTTTATGTTTTAAGGTAAAAGGCATGTGGGATACGGTATTTTGGCAAAGGACCCAGGAGCAGAAAGTGTTGATGATCTTTCCATATGGGCTCCAAAACAGAATACCCTTATGTCTATTGCTAACGATGGCTGAAGAAACAAACAAAGCTGTATTCATTTTTTTTTTTTTTTTATTAAGGACATTTCTGCCTGGAATTTTTTTCTATGGGTTCAAAGGGAAATATTATGGTAAAAAAAAAAAAAAAAGAAAGGGAATAAAAAAAAAAGGCTTGTCTTCTCTGCCTGGGGTGGAATGCAGCAGCATTAACATTTTTAACCTGAGAGCACACGGATTGTCTCTTCCAGGCCTTGCCTGTGTTGGAGGCGCAGTGTTCCTGTCCCTGCTCACACACCCAGCAGTGATTGTGTTCCTGAGCTGTAGGTACCATAAATAATAGGGTGAATCAGTCACACGGGGGTGATTTGAATAACCAAAGAAGCAGATCCTCAGGAGAGTAAAGCAGAGCTTTGTGTTTACATCTGCTGAGAATCTGGCCCTCACAGTTTTTGCCAAGACAATTAAGTTTCAGCACAAGCACGTCTTTCTGTTTTCAGATGTGTGCAATTCAATAGGAATTTCTTGGGCTGCTAATGCAATATGTTAGCTTTGTAATTAGCCGGGACTCTATCTCTGTGCTGAAATGCATTGTAATATTACACACACGAGCGTGGCTTGCATCTAGCAGTCCCCAAAGTGGTGCCCTTTGTTTCGTATTGACCTTCCAACTTACTTAAAAAAAAAAAAAAAGAGAGAGAGTTTACAATGAGCCTTTGTTTTGTCCACAAACGATCATAAACAGCTTTCTAAAGAGCCCAATAAAATGAGATAATCACAAATGTATAACATCGCGTATTGAAAGAGTGGAAGAACAAACGAGGCTTTTACTGTATTTTATAGGATGGATTTATAGGCCGTCCCCGGGTCACGTAGGGCCAGGAATGGCCACACTCACTCAGCTGCTCGGTCCTGGCAGCATCCTCTGCGGGAGCTGCAGAGACCCTGCAGCCCCTGCCCTTCACCTGGGGGGGGGAGCACAGCGTTCCCAAAGCGAGGTGTCCCCTCCTCTGCTGCTTCAAGGTCAAAGCCTCAATTAGACCAGCGTTTTTCTNTGGGGAGGGAAGGGGACGGGGACTAATGGCCCCAACCACTTTGTTTGCTTTACTCTGTTTGGCGTGAAATGTTGCTACTTGATGGGTCTGGAATTAGCAGAAAGTCACAGTCTTTTCATTTCAATTGTCCTGCAGTAACTTTTTAATTTAAAATCAAATATCCTAGATATATGCCAGTCCAATTATTGAACTGTCATTGTCCCAGTATGATGGTAAAAGAGGTCAGGAGATTGTGCAGCATTGATTTGCATAAAAATCATTGTGGAAAGGAAATTGGAATATGTCTGCACATCAGAGGAGCCAAAACATGTTTTGCTTAATCTTATTCTCGTTGTTTGTTTAGGTGAAGAGAGCAGTTTTCAGTGATAAACAAAAGTTATTCTAATTTATTGCTAAACACAAACCTCACAGCAGAGGACATTTGAATTTTTATAGTACTTTCAGGTTTATGTTCATTTAAGGTTTTAGATGTTTTATGAAATTTAATTGCCATTGTGAGGTTTAGTTACTGTAATTCAGGTTGTGCTGCTGTGTTTATGTGTCTAAAGAGAAACCAATGTTAAAAGAATGTGTTATGCAGCCAGCTATACATTGCTATAGGTAACATCTCTGCTGGCTCTGTGCACTTATACACTAGAGACAAGTGCATCTATTCAAAAAAATGAGCAGAATAGTACTTTCAAACCTACTCTTCTTATTTTCAATTTAATAATGTAATACTAGGGAAATAATTTTCACGTTCTATTTCATGTATATTTAATTTGATGTTCCAATGCTGCCTGGTGCTCAGGTAGCCTTGTGTAATGGGCCTTGTGAAAACCAGCGTGGGTTGTGTTGGGCTTCTGCCACGCTGCTAGGGCAGAAAGGCACTCTCAGATCATAGAATCATAGAATTGTCTAGATTGGAAGGGACCTTTAAGAGCATTTAGTTCAACCACCGTCAGCCTAACTGACCAAAAAACATCAATAAACCATGTCCCTGAGCACCACTCAACCTGTCTTTTAAATACCCCCAGGGATGGTGCCTCAAGTGCTGCCCTGGGCAGCACATTCCAAGGTTTAAGAACCCTTTTCATGTAGAAAATTCTCCTCATCTCCAACCTGAACCTCCCCTGGCACAACTTCAGGCTGTTTCCTCTTGTCCCATTGCCTGTTCCTTGGGAGAAGAGACAAACCCTCCCTGGGTACTTCCCTTCANTTATTTATTTATTTATTTATTTTTATTCCCGCATCTGCCGTCAGCCAAGCAGAAGAGTCTGTCTGGATTCCCTAATGCCGTTTGCATATTTGGATTTGTAAATCAGCCAAGGGGTGCTGGATGCTCTGCTCATCCTCACCGCATGCGGGAGGGGAGGCACAAGTGGGATTTAGTCCTTAGGTAACTTTCAGCAGAAGAGTTCCCCGAGGAGCACTGCTGGGGCTTTTCTCATTATCCGCGTTCTGGATGAAAGCNGTTTTGCTTAATCTTATTCTCGTTGTTTGTTTAGGTGAAGAGAGCAGTTTTCAGTGATAAACAAAAGTTATTCTAATTTATTGCTAAACACAAACCTCACAGCAGAGGACATTTGAATTTTTATAGTACTTTCAGGTTTATGTTCATTTAAGGTTTTAGATGTTTTATGAAATTTAATTGCCATTGTGAGGTTTAGTTACTGTAATTCAGGTTGTGCTGCTGTGTTTATGTGTCTAAAGAGAAACCAATGTTAAAAGAATGTGTTATGCAGCCAGCTATACATTGCTATAGGTAACATCTCTGCTGGCTCTGTGCACTTATACACTAGAGACAAGTGCATCTATTCAAAAAAATGAGCAGAATAGTACTTTCAAACCTACTCTTCTTATTTTCAATTTAATAATGTAATACTAGGGAAATAATTTTCACGTTCTATTTCATGTATATTTAATTTGATGTTCCAATGCTGCCTGGTGCTCAGGTAGCCTTGTGTAATGGGCCTTGTGAAAACCAGCGTGGGTTGTGTTGGGCTTCTGCCACGCTGCTAGGGCAGAAAGGCACTCTCAGATCATAGAATCATAGAATTGTCTAGATTGGAAGGGACCTTTAAGAGCATTTAGTTCAACCACCGTCAGCCTAACTGACCAAAAAACATCAATAAACCATGTCCCTGAGCACCACTCAACCTGTCTTTTAAATACCCCCAGGGATGGTGCCTCAAGTGCTGCCCTGGGCAGCACATTCCAAGGTTTAAGAACCCTTTTCATGTAGAAAATTCTCCTCATCTCCAACCTGAACCTCCCCTGGCACAACTTCAGGCTGTTTCCTCTTGTCCCATTGCCTGTTCCTTGGGAGAAGAGACAAACCCTCCCTGGGTACTTCCCTTCAGGGAGTTGGAGAGAGCGAGAAGGTCTCCCCTCAGCCTCCTTTTCTCCAGGCTGAACACCCCCAGCTCCCTCAGCCTCTCCTCACAAGACTTGTGCTCCAGACCCCTCTCCAGCTCCCTTGCCCTTCTCTGGACACGCTCCAGCCCCTCGGTGTCTGTTTTGTTGTGAGGGGCCCAAAACTGGACACAGCTCTCGAGGCGGGGTCTCACCAGTGCCCAGCACAGGGCAATGATCACCTCTCAAGTCCTACTCATCACGCTGTTCCTGATAGAGGCCAAGATGCTGTTGGCCTTCTTTCCCACTGTGCACTGGCACCCTGGGCTGCATCAAAAGCAGCGTGGCCAGCAGGGCATGAGATGTGATCCTACCCCTCTGCTCTGTGCTCATGAGACCCCACCTGGAGCACTGTGTCCAGCTCTGGAGCCCCTCTGCTGTGAAGACAGGCTGAGGGAGCTGGGGTTGTTCAGCCTGGAGAAGAGAAGGCTCCAGGGAGACCTTAGAGCAGCCTCCCAGTATCTGAAGGGGGCTACAGGAGAGATGGGGAGGGACCTTTTGCCAGGGAGGGGAGCCCTAGGACAAGGGGTAACGGCTTTAAACTGAAAGAGGGGAGATTTAGATTAGATAGTAGAAAGAAATTCTTTGGTGTGAGGGTGGTGAGAGCCTGGCCCAGGTTGCCCAGAGAAGCTGTGGCTGCCCCATCCCTGGAGGGGTTCAAGGCCAGGCTGGATGGGGCTTGGAGCAACCTGCTCTGGCAGGGGGTTTGGAACTGGGTGAACTTTAATGTTCCTTCCAACTAACCATTCTGTGATTCCCTCAAAAAGCTGTGGGGGATCCCATCCTGGGTGCTGGTCTGTGTGAGGATGCTCCATGACAGGAGGCTGTAGCGGGTGGTTGGGGCGGGAGCTGGGATGCTGATGCCCAGCCCTGGCTCTCCTCCTAGAGCAGGAGGAGTGAGCAAAAGGAGGAGAGAGTGAAAAAGGTCAGCCTCATTTATGCAGAGCCCAAAATGTCTGTGGAAGAGATGGGCTTTGTACCTGGAGTACGAGGTGCAGTGTGTAGTGTGTGTACGAGGGACGTGTCGGTGCGAGTGCCTGTGTAAATGAGCACAAATAGATGGCAGCGATGGATTTAGCACCTGTAACATAGGGATTGTTTTGGGGGGTTTTTTTTTTGTTACCCTTAGGAGATTTTAGCTGATATTATGCAACTCACTACAGGTGTCTTCTCTAAAATTGTAATTACAGTTTTACCAGACTCCCAGGTGGGATTTTTTCGCTGTCTCTGCCACACGTTTAAGAATGAGCACTAAAAAAACCCCACAACCCAAGACTGAGAAATGACAAGAAAGTTGTCTTTTGACGTGCATGTGTGTACTTCAGCTGTGCTATTGCTTCTGCTAAGTGACTGAGGAGAAACTTTCCTTTGGTCTATGCATTTGTCAGTCCATCCAGACAAAGTGCCAGAATTGGGACATGTGGTAGTTTGTAGTATTTTTTGATGCTGGAGATCTGTCAGGCTGGTGTAGGTAACACAGGCAGGCGGCGCAGGATGGTGATGGTACCTCCTCATGTTGATATATAAAGAAGGAGAGGCTTTGCTGAGAACCCCAAAGCCATGCAGGAGGACGTCACCGAGGTGACCCCCTTGTTCTGTGGCAGAAGGTGCCAGCCCCTCCGTTGTGCAGCAGACACACAGACAGAGCAGCCTCCGGGGAAACTCTGTGCGCGACTCTCCCCGTGGGAGGGAAGGCATTAAGATAATCTTTAGCTTTTAAAGGCAGGGGGCACTGAAGGAAACAAAAATTGAGCAAAGGTAGTCGTTGAGTGATGAGGAGTGCAGATTCCCATGCCTGGGGCATCCCACTGCCGTAGCGGTGACAAAAGCAGAAAAAAAATGGTTTTGTCGTACGCGAAGAGTATGGGCAATGCCTCTTGCTTAGATGCTTGAAGAGGAAAGTACATACTGCTAGTGGGAGCCACGAAGTAATCCATTAATCTTATTCCAGGAGCGGATATTTGACCACATGAGTTGCCTACCAACAAATGTCATTTTTTTTCCATGTAAAGCCGTTATCCCGGAGTGTTAATCAAACCGTGCTGTTAACATGATTCACATGTCCAAAATACACGACTGTGTGGTTTATTGGTGGGTCGTGCACAGGCAAGCGAGCATATAGGGACAGTACTCAGGAACCTGCCCAAAGAAGAGTGGTTATTTTTAATCCATGTTCTCCTGTATAACCTCTCCCAGAGTAGAACATCATATGCTGCTTCCTTGTGCTGCTGCTTCTGGAGAGAAACACGGAGCCACTTTTATCCATCAAGGCAGCACAGAATTTGCTGTTCAGGGATAGTTTGTGCCCAAACTTTGGATAGAAGAATAGGTTGCCCTTACTCAGAGAAAGTTCAAGATCAATCCTGTTGTCGTGACCCTGTTTAAAGCAAAGCTTTACAGTGGAAACTCTTCTTACCAGAACTGTAGTGGGCGCCTCCAATGGGTTATATCATCTCCTTCTAAAGTTGTTTGACACGTATGGAATTTTTTCCACTGACTTCCTAAATGTGTGATTGGGCCTACGGCTGGGAGAGGTCAGTTGTCTCAAAACTTTGTTACGAAGGAAGACGTTTTCCGTGGGAAATCCTGAAAAGTTGCAACGGGCTGAAGTATCCCACCAGGTAATGACTGATGTTATCCTTATGCTGAATTCAGAACTCTGGGTTCTAATGGCAGAAGAGAAGGAAGGACACTTTTTACTCACAGAATCATAGAGTATCTAGAGCTGGAAGAGACCCATAAGGATCATCGAGTCCAACCCCCTACTCCTCACGGGACTACCTAAAACTAACCTGTATGACTAAGACTGTTATCCAGATACTCCTTGAACTCTGATGGTCATGGTGCCATGACCACTTCCCCAAGGAGCCTGTTCCAGGGACCGACCACCCTCTCCCCGAAGAACCTTTTCCTGATGTCGACTCTGAACTTCCCCCGGTGCAGCTTCATTCCATTCAAACAACAATGTTCCTATTTTCTATGTGACCCAGACAAAGACTCTCTCTCTGAGAAACAGACAGAGGCAAAAATAGTAAAGTTTTCTTATTGAATAAACACTTTGTGAATGACCAGAAGCTTGATATTTTTACAGCTCTAACAATGAAACAAAGTCTAAGGAGGGTCTTTGTACTCTTGCTCTTTGTGTCTGCGAGTGATGAGAGCATGGAAAAAGGCTTGCTTTACTACTGAAACGAGACAGCTTTTAGTATCTAGATGTTACTATTTTGGAAACACCCTTTGGCATTTGCAGATCTGTGTGGAGCTAATGAATGACTGGAAATTAGGAAGAATGAAGCTGGTGGAAAAAATGAGGCCAAACTGCAAGTTCTTTTGAAAAACCTTATGTCCTTGTTTGTCCAGAAACTTCTGTGACTCCAAATCTTTGATCCAGGAGGAAATCAGGACCCTGGTGAGATATTCCATAAGTCAGTTCTCAGATGACAAAGATCACAGGCCACAAAAAAATAATTTAAGACTAATTTTACCAAATTTGTGTCCCAGACTCATTGAGCAGATTTGAAAGCACTACTGTATATTGGCCCCTGTAGCTAACCCTGTTGCAGATGCATCTCAAAAATAGGTGCTGGACCCAAGCTGTGGATGTCCTCTGTCAGTTTTTGACTTGCTAAGATGGTGTTATAGGCAACACTGAATTGGATACCCCGTCAATGTGCTCCGTCTGCGTGTTCCTACATCCGCTGGTGTTTCTGGTAGCACAGCTTTACCGGTACCTCCATGATGCTTGAATTGCTGTAACTTATAGAACTCAAGGTTTGGAAATCTTTGGAACCAGTCATTAGGACTCCTGACAGGTATTTCTGAGAAAGAGCAAATCCTTTTTCAGTTAGACAATTTGCAGCTTCTTTAAGTGTTTGGCCTTTTTTTATTTTTTTCATTTCTTGGGAAAAAAAAAGAAAAGGAAGGTTCGTGGGAGCATCTAGATTCAACATATTACATGTAGGACCTGGACTGAGAAGTCTTTCTTGGGTGTTTCTTCTCTTTCACGAGTTCTCATCTGTACAGCTCAAATACTGTGGCCTCAAAACTTGTAAACAAATGGCAATGTTTACCTAAAGCATTTTGGGGTATACAAAGGGCAGAGCTATGCTGGTTTTGAAGAGTTGTGTTGTGTGTGTGTGTAATATTTTTTTATGGAAGGAAGAGAGTTGAGCTGGGAATCAATAAAAGCAGAGCTCTGAAATCTCACCTTACAGAGTTCGAGCCCATATCCCAGTTCACACAGCTTTTGTGTCTGCACGTACAAAGGCTTTGAGCTTCATGTGTTCACAACAGCAACTAAACAGATGTCTCTCCTTTACTTCTAGTAGTTGTTTGTCCTAATAGATTTAGAAGGTAAGCTCGATACTGTCTGCAGTAGGAAACAGAGCATGGCCTTGGGGGAAAGGAAAATGCATCTCTAAGCGAGCAGAGGCTGGCCCCCAGTATGTTTGGTTGTCTGAATGGACCCTACAGAAATGTAATTAAGCATACCACTTAATTTCTTCATGTATGTGAAGAAATATCTAGCTGTCTTTCTTCTTTCTGTCTGCCTGTATAGAATCATATAATCATGGAATGGTTAAAGTTGGAAAGGACCTTAAAGGCCATCCAGTTCCAACCCCCTGCCCTGGGCAGGGACACCTCCCACCAGACCAGGTGGCTCCAAGCCCCATCCAACCTGACCTTGAACCCCTACAGGGATGGGGCAGCCACAGCTTCTCTGGGCAACCTCTTCCAGTGCCTCACNGGGGTAGAATCAACTCCCATGACCTGCTGGCCAGGCTTCTTTTGATGCAGCCCAGGATGGGGTTGGCTTTCTGGGCTGCCAGTGCGCACTGCTGGCTCATGTTGAGCTTCTCATCCACCATCACTCCCAAGCCCTTCTCCTCAGGACTGCATATTTACCTGCACACATGTCTGTTGCTGGGAGGAATAGGTTAGAGGTGGAGTCTGAAGTTGTTCATGCTCGGGAGAATTTGGAGAGACAGGTATTACCCACCACGGGTGCTGGGGAGGCAGTCGAAGGGAGGAGCTATTGGAGATTGGGTTTCTTGCACAGGGGATACCAAAAGGAAGGGGGGGGTGTGTGCACCTGGGAGCATGCACTTCCCAAGAGCATAAACAGAATTTAAGACTATGTGTGTCTGTAGTTCCCCAGGCTGCCACCATCACCGGTGCAATCCTGCACAAAGCTCTGTGTCTGCGCAGCTAAAGCTTGGGTTTCTGTTCTAATTTCCTCCTTCCAATTACTTATAATTGTCTTATGGAGACTTCTAAGGGCTGAAATTTTCAGGATGTGGTCTGGGTGTAAAGAATATTTCTTTCTTCTTTGCAGCCATTTCTGAGTCACGTAATCCTCCAGCCTGTCCCCATGAAAAACGCTCCCTTGCAAACAAAGTTAGAGGAGTACATCTCTCGCAGTGGCTGCCTCCCACAGAAGAAACAACAGTTTTAGAAGCAGCAACACATTAATAGGCCCAGTATGCAATCGTTGTCCTATCACAGCAAATTATACCATTAGTCCACTTTATCTAATCTGTGTGCTCCAGCCTGGCTAACAGCGATTGCTTCTCAGAGCAGAGCAACAAAAGTCTTCCATGGGCAAGTATGGAGTAATGCTGCTCAGACAGGAAAACTCTTTTTCTTCTCCAATGTCCCCTCTACTTAACAATGAATTTAACATCATAGGAATTCAAGTTTCTTTTTTTTTTTCTTCCCCTCCCCCCACCCAAAAGATGGTCTTTGGGTAGTCTTATATGTACACAAACAGCAAATCAGTTTATAAACTCAACTCCTGGCTCAACCACATAGAGTGGGAAGGAGTTCCACGGGTTAATTTAACCTGCACATAAATATCATTTTTCAGCTTTCAAAAATTTCTGTCATTCATTTGAGTTATTAAGTTTTGTTTGTTTATTTGTCTGGTAACAGGACAAGAAAGATCACGTGTTCTTACTGGGTTTATAATCTTTCTGTATAATCTTTATATCTCCATCATTACCTTTTTGATTATTTTATGGTCTTTCTGTCTTGTCTGTCTTTTACTTACGCTGTTCATACACCAAAGAGTTTCAATCTGTTCAGTGTTGCTTTTAATGGAAGTTTCTCCCCATTTCTGCTAATCCCATCACTGATCCCTGAACTCCTGCTACCCTTGCTAAGTTTTTCTTGAGATACACAGATATTTCAGAACTGAACATGCTGTTCTCAGCGGAACTGTGTGATCTTACTGTCCCATGCCTGGAGCATCCAAAAATATAACCTGCTTTCAACAAATCCTGTTGCATTCTGTGCCGGAAATATGTTGCCTTTCTTTGCATGTCTCTTTGCACACCCCCATTCCTACTGATGCCCAAGTCTCCCGGAGCAGTTACGTTTAACTTAGACACCGGTTTGATGGGTTTCAATTCTTCCTTCTAATGTACGTTTTCTTGGATCCGTTTGTCAATAATGATTTTCAGCTGCGTGCTGAGGTAGCTCCTGACAGTTCTTTGGCTAGTCTTGACTGGCACAAATTCTTTTATGCCTTCTGCAAGATCGGTCCTAGTTTGGTATTAAAAGACCCAGAGGTAACTTTTGTCCTGTTAAGGGGCCTGTTAGTTCCCCCAGCTCGTTTTCTGTCTCTATCAGATCCTAATCCATGACTTTTTTTTTTTCCTCTGTGTTTAGTGCCTACACTAAATAGTTAGGCCACCTCCTGCTCAGACAGATGGGAGGGGAAAACTCCAGCTCTGAATTAACCTGTGGAAGAATTAAATTCTCCCTAATATTAGCGGAGGGAAGGAAAGAAGCATCCAGCTTCCTTCTTTAGGGCTACAAAGATGATGAGGGGCCTGGAGCATCTCTGCTGAGGAAAGGCTGAGGGACTTGGGTCTGTTCAGTCTGGAGAAGAGAAGGCTGAGGGGGGATCTGATCAACACCTAGAAATACTTCAAGGGTGGGTGTCAGGAGGATGGGGCCAGGCTTTTTTCAGTGGTGCCCAGGGACAGGACAAGAGGAAATGGGCACAAACTGGAATGTAAGAAGTTCCACCTAAACACAAGGAGGAACTTCTTTCCTGTGAGGGTGGCAGATCCCTGGTGGATGCTGCACAGAGAGGTGTGGAGTGTTCTTCTCTGGAGACATTCCAAACCCTGCCTGGACACGTTCCTCTGGGTGGACCTGCTCTGGCAGGGGCATTGGAGGAGATGATCTCCAGAGGTTCCTTCCAACCCCAGAGCATTCTGTGATTCTTCTTTTCTTCCATCCATGTTGCAGTAGACAACAGACTCTTGTTGCTCTCCCAGTTTATGGCTATACATAGTGACTTGGGCTGCACACACCTGTAGGCAGTTGGCTATTTGCTGCCCCTGAAGAGCAGGAATAGCTAATTAGCCATCCATCTATCTGGAAATATTCACTCCAGATATCCACGAGCTGGTGCAAACCAGAAGCTGTTGTTTCTGGGTGGGGACTGCAAGGCTAAGGCGTAACTCAGGCAGACTCTTTGGAGTGTGCTCTGTTCAGTGCTAACTTTAATGTATTATTGATTGTTATTAGGGTACCCCATGAAATACAGATGGGGTGTCTGTAGTGGTTGAACTCATACTGAGGGAGCTGTGTTGACTTCTGGATTGTTCTGGCCTTCACGCTGCTTGACATTAAAACCTTTCACATTAGACTTTAGAAGTGAAAGAAATGTATAGTCACTAAGCTACCCTGTGTGTAGCGTGAAGTTACGTGAAAATGTGATGCCAAATGCCCTCCCCAGCAGGTCAGCACAAAATCTGAAATGAAATACTAATCTTGGAGCAAGGCAGGACGTTCCGATTCCCCGTGTGAGTACACACAAACGCCGGGTTAGGGCAGTCACCACCTGAATTTCAATGAGCGGTGCTTCCTGCTGGCGGCCACGGAAGGGCGAAAAGCGGAGGGATTTTGGGATGTGATTTTTTAGGGATCAGCCGAGTGCTGTTGGCTCCTGTCGGCTGCCAGTGTTTTGAGTATCCCGGGGCCCCAAGGTGACGCTGAGGAGGGGACTGGCTCCTGGGGGCTGGCTGCTGCCCTCCATCCTCCCACAGCCCCTCAGCTGGGTGCTTTGGCTAGTTTGAAATGTGCCAAAATCCCATCAGAGGATCAATTACTGCTGAAGTGTCACTGTTGAACCCTGTAATACTGCTAATTAGTTAAGCAAAAGAAGCATGTTAATACGCATTTATCTTGGCTGTAGCTCACTGAATAGCTTTTTGCAACATTAGGTTTGAAATGCTTTCGATTCTCCTTCCTTCCTCTTTCAGGAAAGTTAAAATATGTAAGTGTTGGGTTTTTTCTTTCTTTTTTTTATTTTCTATGCCCCCATAAAATGAAATAATTCTGAATGGTTATCACTGTCTCCAGCAGTCTGCATCTGAGAATACTTTACTTCTGGTTCAAACTCTCAAAGAGGGAATTAGTCACTGGAGAAAACTTGCAATAAGGAAAGGTATGACCAATGCATAGTGGTGGGACAGCCCTCTTGGGCCTTGGCCCTGCTCCCTTTCTGCCATTAAGGGAGCAGAAGAAATTGGAGATTAGGTGCCATTTCCCTGCTGCAGAGGAGGGCAGGGTGACTCGGCTCCCGTCAGGGAGTCCCCGGCTGGCAGGGAGCCCATTGGGTCTGCTCCATCCTTACCACCATGGGTAACACAGGGGATGTGCTGGGAGAAGGACCAGGACAGGCAGCAGCTGGAGCATCCCTAAGTGTGTCTGTGCCGAGAGTGGAATTCCCCCGGCACAGGGAGCTCCAGGGGAGAACCAGCTCAGGGGGTGCTGATGACTAAAAGCAACCTTTATATGAAGTTGACCCAGGTCAAGTGGAAGGTTCTGCTCCTGGGTCATGGCAGCTCCAGGCACAAATACAGGTTGGGTGGAGAATGACTGGAGAAGCAGCCCTGAGGAGAAGGACTTGGGGGTGTTGGGGGATGAGGAGCTCGGTATGAGCTGGCAATGTGCACTGGCAGCTCAGAAAGCCAACCCCATCCTGGGCTGCATCCCCAGCAGCGTGGCCAGCAGGGTGAGGAGGGAGATTCTGACCCTCTNGCTTGGAGCAACCTGGTCTGGTGGGAGGTGTCCCTGCCCAGGGCAGGGGGTTGGAACATGAAGATCTTTAAGGTCCCTTCCAACTCTAACCGTTCTATGATTCTGTGATCTGGGACAGAAAGGCAGTGGTTGCTGTCACAAGCTGTAGGGTCTGGCTGCAGTCCTGGATTTCGATCAGTGCCTCAGGTGGGTTTCATATCTCCTGTGCTGATTTTGCAGGGAGCCAGGCTGGGCTGTGTCAGCACCTTCTGGGCTTCATCAATGACTGCAGTTGTTTCCAAGCATTGGTTGTTCTTTTTAGTTATTAAAACAAATGCCAGGCTCTCATTCCTACAGCCCATCCCCCAACTTTTCATCTAACATTTAGTTTTTGGTGAGGATTATTCCCTCAATTTGCCACAAAGATAACGTATTCAGTTGTCAATGGCACAACCAGAGTCCACGAGGTGTTTTCTGTAGAATCATAGAAAGATCATAGAATCATATTGTTAAACAAAAGTCTAAACTTTTGCAAAGACACAGGAAAAATACAGGTTGTTTTTTATTTACTGGTTGTATGACTTTTTGTACTCTGCAGACTGTGTTTGGAGCTTTAATGAAAATTGTTTGTTTCCTATTAAAATGGTGATGAGAGGAAAGAGGCGGGAAGAATGTGGGCTACATCCATCTTTGTGGCAGCATGGCTGATCTTGGGGAACGTTACTCCAAGAATGGAGTTGACCCGGGAGTTTTCCAAAACGACAGTGTTTTTAGCTCTCTCAATTGAGTGGGACACGGCTCTCCTGTGGTTTGGCTGCTGTGGTTTGTCACTACTGTGAGAAATTATCCAGTTCAAAAAGTTCTGTTATTTGGGTAATTTCTTGCTGAAATTGATGGTTACTGTTTCTGTTTTTCTCCCAGAGTTTATTTCTAGGTTTTTTTTCCGTTTGTTTCTGGTGCTCTGGAGAAAAGGCCAGTTACAAAGGAAGAGTCAGAGAGACCTGTCTGCAAAGAGGGTGTGAAAAAGAGGAGAGGACTTGAATTTGGAAGTATTTTCCCTCTCACTCAAACAGCTCCCCTGTTTTATACAGCGTGTGTGTTGTTAGAACAAAACCCATCCCTAAATCATAGAATCACAGCATCATAGAATAGTTAGAGATGGAAGGGACCTTAAAGATCATCCAGTTCCTACCCCCCTGCCCTGGGCAGGGGCAGGGACGCCTCCCACTAGAATATCTAGCCTTTATAAAAGATAAAAGATATAAAAATATCTTTTGCAGATCAAAACCAAGTGACTGGATCTCAATCACCAACGACACGCTTTGTGAGCATAGGCTCTAGGTCACCTCACCCACACCCACAGCCCCGTGTTTCGTCCTGAATTGTTCCACATTTGGGAGCATTTTTCAGGCAGCTACTGTGTAAAAACCCAGGAAGGCTCCACCCTGGAAGGCCCCAACCTGTCAGAAACATTTCCTCTCTTGCCTCAAGCTTGGAATTTCACTCCAAAACACCACCTCCCTCAGGACCATATGTAGTGTCATCTGTGCCTCCTGGTTTGCTCTCCACCACCT
The DNA here is from genome assembly GCA_013400055.1 of Nycticryphes semicollaris. Taxonomy (NCBI): domain Eukaryota; kingdom Metazoa; phylum Chordata; class Aves; order Charadriiformes; family Rostratulidae; genus Nycticryphes; species Nycticryphes semicollaris. Next base: position 89,883 of record VXBJ01003179.1, on the reverse strand, counting down.
TAGTTGCAAACCACATCTTTCTTCTTCATCTTCTTCTTCTTTGTCTTCTTTGTCATCTTCTTTCTTCTTCTCCCTGCTCTACCAACATCTTTACGTGTCTGTTTTCACAGTGCCATCCACGCCTAGGAGGCTGTGATTTCTGCAGTACTTAGCCTGATTTCCCTCTTGCCAATAAGCCCCAAGCTCCTTCGTATTTTTTCCCTCTTTTCTGCCAATAATCTTTCCCACTTTCTCGTGTGTATACATGCTGGAGTGTTTGTGTACATTATCAAATATGCATTTCTAATTATTTGGGATGAGTGGGATAAAGGTTGTATTGTCTTGAGCTTGAGCTGGCCGTGTAATAGTGTAAGTAATGAAGACAGAAAAAGGTATGCTGACCATCCCACAGGAAACTATCCTGCATTTTGAACCTCCTGCATATTTTGCATTAAGAAAAATATGTGAGAAATTTGGAGAGTGCTCTTTAACTGTATCAATGCTCTTTTTTTCATATGGCTGCAAGTACCAAGCCAAGCTCCACTAATACTAAGGGGAAAAACCGACACTGTCACTTTGTGACTAATACATTTCAGAAATGTCTTGTGTTTTTTCCTATAATAGCTTTTCCATACATAACAGTGTTTCAGTTTGAAGGTCTGACATCTCAAGGCCTATCGGAGCTAGAAAGAAGTGCTAGCAGTCTGTTGGAAAGCTGGAAACTTCCCACCTCCAGTGCTATGAAACTCCCTTTTCAGACTCAGAGATCACAAGATGAACGCGTTGTTGGTAGAAGGCCCATCCTGGGTGTTGGCCCAATGTAATTTGAAAGGAAATTTTTCCGTCTGACAGCAGCAAGGAAAAAGGCTTGGTGGTGGTTTGCAGCAAAACCAAACGAATGACAGCTGATTTCAGCTATCTGGGCTGGAAGCATTAATAATAGCTACCCTTGGAGACCATTTTCGGCCTGGTCTCAAACACAGAGATTATGTTGACACCAACGTGAGACTTCTCTGTAGACCGTGCTCCTCTGCCTTCCCCATGGTGGGGAGAGAAGTAACCCCTTGGTGGGTCAGAGCATCCTTTGGGAAGGATGCTGCTGGGCTGACACCAGGAATCCAAAATCTTCCATGTGGCATCAGTAAGGCTGGGATGTGCAGCAAAAGACAGCACAGAAGAGCTCCAGGACCATGGCCTTCCACTCTTTTTTAGGCCTAACCAGTGGGGCAAAGAGAAATAATTATCTGGCTCTATAAAGATGTCAGAGCAGGGGTGTGATATTCTCTGTACATACCGCAGTGAGACTCTGTGTTTTCGTTTAGAAAGGGTTAAGATTTGGCTCACCTCAAGCAAAAGGTACATTTTCTGTTGCCTTTGGTGGCACCAAGATGTCATACATGACACTGTTAAATCTGCACCGTATAAAGCTTTGGCCATAGGATATGTATCACAAGCATGCACAAATGTGTTTCTGTGTATTTTTAGGCAATTATATAAATTAAGTGTGTTTAAACCATCTGATGTGCACATGTCTAGAATTAATGAACTGAAGAGTCTGGGTAGTGAGAGGGTGTAATGGGGGCATGTTTAGCACAATTGGAATATTGAGGGGTTTTGTTCCATTTATTGGGTGCCCTCCTCTACTATGAAATCATGGCTTTTATTTTTTGTTCTAGTTACATTGGTTTTCGGCTACAAATGTTTTACATTATAAAGCCGTGTAAAATAGACTAAAAATTGGGAAGTGTAAGAACAGATAAGCTGGAGACTTAAGTGCTTTGGGCTAACTTCTCCTGCCTGGCTCTCAGAGATGCAGAGGGAAG
>VXBJ01003179.1:69146-86827 GCA_013400055.1 Nycticryphes semicollaris | reverse complement strand
GGGGGGGGGGGAAAGAAAAAAATAATTCAAAAGGAGCAGCTATTTGTTTCCTAATTGATTTTCTCCATTCGTTGTTCATTGAATAGATAAGTAGTGCCTGTGATATTTGATTACAGAGCAAGGCACCCATTTAACCTTCCGTTCTTTCCTGGCCAGGATTTCAAACACAATACAGCGTCCCTCCCTTAGGCTCAGTAGGATTAGGCTGCGAGCGGTAATCCCTGATGCTATGAAATAGACCTGATAGAACTTCAACTCACTTGTTTAGGATTATGCTCATGAATTTCAGCTCATCTGGTTGCATTAACCCTTTGGGAACTCGTGTGGGTTAGGCTGCTATAAATAATAATAATAATAAATATTATAATAAACAATGGTAGGTACCTATCAAAGCCTATTACCAGGTTTAAAAGAATCCACTTTCACCTGGGGATCAAAATGTAAAATTCTCATTGAAGTGAATTTAACCCCTGTAGTATAAATCCAGAGTTTCTTTTAATTCTCGTGTTCAGGAGCCTTTGCAGTTCAGGAGATTCTTCAAGCCGTTCGGCCTCGATTTGCGCACTGATTTTTAAAAATCATTTTAATGAATTTTTGGCAGCTGAAAGGGCAGCAAAGCACAACCTGCTCGTGGTGGGGCACTGGCACAGGATCTCCCTGTGCAATGGCTCCGACACACGCGTGGTCCTGGGGCACAGAGGAGGGTGCTGGCAGCCCAGCTATCGCTTCCTGGCTTTTCTGCTGGCAGCAGCAATCCCGATAAGGGCAATCATGACTTTTGATGACTTATGCCCCCATGAAAAGATGGAGTGAGAGTGCCCGACCGTTTCTGATGGGCCGATAGACAGCTGGCAGGCAAAAGCCTTGTCCTCGCTCCGGATTTGAACCACTCTTTTGAATTGGTGACTTCTATTTAAATGCTGATTTTTAATCTGGCCAAATCACTACAGGGAATCACCCCGCACTAGGCCAGAGGAAGGAACAGATCTTTGCTGTCTTTTCATTTTCAGGATCCTAAAAGCCACCAATTAAGTAAATATTGTTTCCTATTACCAGTCCCTTAAACTGTTCAACCTTTAGTGGAAAGGCTCATTAAATATTCATGTGCACAACTAATGGTATTAATTATCAAAATGTACACACACATATGTGTATATATATATATGTTTGAGAATATTGGGAGTCAGTTGCAGTGAAAAAATGTGGAGTGTTCAACTTGGGACCTCTACCAGGTACTTCTTTACCCCTCAGACCCTGTTAAAGGCAGACTTGGTAGTGCCGATCTCTCGGGTACTCTGGATACATCTGGTGGTGAAGTGGCATTGGTGACTAGCTGAAGGCCATGAGAGCAATAAATGGAGTTACTCTTGAGTGACTGTATTCTGGTTTTTGCAGGAGCAGTCGGGAGCAGGGGCAGTTTGGGGTGGCTGTTCATCAGCCCCGTGGGTGAACTCCCATGTAGGGTATTGCTGGGTTCTACTCTGTCACCCATCTTCAGCAACATGTGCCCAAGGCCAATGCAGGAGGGTCGCCTGTGCTTGAGGTGGGGGTGTCTCTGAGATGTAGATGATGCAGTACCTGAAGGGGGCTCCAGGAGAGATGGGGAGGGACTCTTGATCAGGGAGGGTAGCCATAGGATGAGGGGAAACAGTTTTAGACTGGAAGAGTGGAGATGTAGATTAGATATTACAATGATATTTTTCACTGAGGTCCTGGCCCAGGTTTCTCAGAGAAGCTGTGGCTGCCCCATCCCTGGAGGGGTTCAAGGCCAGGCTGGATGGGGCTTTGAGCAACCTGGTCTGGTGGGAGGTGTCCCTGCCCAGGGCAGGGGGTGGGCAAGGGCAGCTAGGTGATCTTTAAGGTCCCTTCCAACCCAAACCATTCTATGATTTTCACCTGCACAACTACTTAATCAGATTTGGGTACTGACATCAGTTGTTTGACTCGGTATCTTGCCAGGCTTGGGGTTTGGACATACCACCCGTGTCATACTGGTGGGGTCCAGGGTAGTAGCATCATGTCACTGTCCCACAGCTGTAAGCCTTGCTGGATGCTACGGTTGGCTACTGAGGTGGCCCAGGGGACAATAACCATGCCTTCAGCGTTTATACATGGCCAAGTGCTGAATGGATGGATGTGGCTTCTCTTTCAAATCACCTTCTCTCAGTTTCTTTTGTTTTAGAAGTACCTTCCGAAAGATTGTCCTCGGTCCTGCTGCTGTTGTTCAACCCACAGTCGTTCGCAGTATTTAATACACTTAAACTTTTGTGCTCTGTTGGTTAGTTTTGGTTTGACACATGGTGTATTTCTGTTCCCTGATTGATTGCAAATGCAGCATTAGGAATTGGCTGTTTCGTGAATGCTCGGTTTACACATTCAGGATGTGCTTTCCTCGGATATTCTGCAGTATGCATTTAAACATAGCTGTTTCTGAAACAAATTCCTTGCTTAGGTCAGCAGATTTGGTTCGTGGAAATTAATGGAAAACAAACAGCCAAGAGGTGGGGCATGGAAGGAACTAATTCAGGAATTTAAGACAAATATATCCAGTATTTTCCAGCTCTCCTTCTGATGCTTTAATTCTAAGTGCAGAAGGTAGTGGCCCACGCTTCGCCATCTTCAGATTTGCTGAGAAAAGAGAGGTGAGGGTCTGAACTCTGGGGAGATTTGAGCTGCCAGGAATACATCTGCCTGTCCCTTAGCCAGGCCTTCGGACAGCAAGCGTTTCACAGCTGCTGCCCCAGATCCGTTCCAACTCTCACAACTTCTTCCCGGTTGCAGTTTCACTCAGTTTCAGCCCATAAAAGACTTAAACGGGTCAGACCCCAGTTCTCTCAGAAAACCTCACTTCGCATACGTAATTCAGACCAGCCCTGGGCTCAATCCCGAAGGTGCTGGGAGCTCGTGTTTTCGGAGGGCAGTCGGCACATGCAGAATCTGCTTTCTCGCTTTCTTGATCAAAGTTTGTAACTTTTGATGGTTCCACCTCATAGCAAAGTGCACTCATCTGTCAGATTCTGCTGGGATAAAGGAGTGAAGAAAGTTTCTTCTTAGGCAAAACGAAATGTTGAATATCAGTACTATTTATTAATGTGCTTTTACTTGGCCGAGTGAAAAAAAGGTGGTTTTTGTGAGTGCGTGTGTGTGGGACGAGAATCTTATTAAGTCTAAATAAATAGACTGTAGGAACCATGGTAATGCTTTACACTTCTGTAAAGCCTTTATTCAGAGGCTTTCAAAATGTTTTAACAATGTTAATTAAATTCAGCGCTCCTCCATTCTGTGTTAGCCTAAGTGCATGTAGGGCCATCTTCACGTTGACCCTGGCAAGCGTGTGTGTGGGGGGGTAAGGCTGTGCTTCGCTGTGTGCAGCCCCATTGCACTGCCAGTGCTGGCAAAACAGGTGAAAGAGGGGGAAAAAAAAGGAAAAAAAAAAAAAAGAGCAAAGCAAAGCGTTGTGCTGAAGTGAAACTGCACAGGGAATTGCCTGTAGGGAGGCAAAACATAATTACAGGTTGAAATTTGGCCAAGACACTTGTCTTAACACTCTTCCTCCTTTGAAAAAAAATGCGCCACGTACTTAATAACTTTATTAAGTACAAGCGGTTATGAAATCTGCTCTTTGTTTCGACCAAAAAAAACCCAAACCATTTCCTAACAGGAGGGTGCTGTTAAACAGCCAGCCAGGGCACTGACTCATGACTAATTTAGACAGAGAGTGCCATCGATGAACAACCAAAACTCTCGGCTCTTTCCCTTGGAGATCCCCACTCCCGGCACTGACCCGGTGAGATCTGAAGGGATCACAGCACAGGGTGCTATGGCTCGGGGCTGTCTGTGAAGTGAGGAAAGACTGAGGGAAAAACAGCCACGTCCTCCCTTTGCTCCCCACCACAGCAGGAGAGGGAGGTGGCTTTCAGTGCAACTTGGAGCTTCCCTTCTTCTCTGCAGTGAATCACAGAATAATCTGGGGTTGGAAGGGACCTCTGGAGATCACCTCCTTCAGCCCCCTGCCAAAGCAGGTCCTCCTCGAGCAGGTCCCACAGGAACATGTCCAGGTGGGTTTGGAATGTCTGCAGAGAAGGAGACTCCACCACCTCTCTGGGCAGCCTCTGCCAGGGCTCTGACACCCTCACAGGGAAGAAGTTCCTCCTCAGGTTTAGACAGAGCTTCTTATGTTTGAGTTTGTGCCCATTTCCTCTTGTCCTGTCCCTGGGCACCACTGAAAATAGCCTGGCCCCTTCCTCCTGACACCCACCCTTGAAGTATTTCTAGGTGTTGATCAGATCCCCCCTCAGCCTTCTCTTCTCCAGACTGAAAAGATCCAAGTTCCTCAACCTTTCCTTCTAAGAGAGATGCCCCAGGCCCCTCAGCATCTTTGTTGTCCTCTGTTGTACCCTCTCCAGCATTTCCCTGTCCTTCCTGAACTGGGGAGCCCAGAACTGGTCCCGTGCTCCAGATGGGGGCCTCCCCAGCCTTTGAAGTCTACTGCTGAGAGGTGTATGTGTGTGTTTGGGGACATTAGCTGGATAAACAGGACTTTTTAAGAAGGATGAGGGGATGACCATTAATGATGCTTCTGATAACGTAGGCTAGAACCAAAAAGCTACAAGAGGGTTTGGTTCTCTCTCATTATTGTTGAAGACAGGGTATAGACATGCTGTCTGCCAGGGTCAGGTAAGGATCCCTTATCACCCTGTGTGGTCGTTCAGGCTCTCCGAAGGTTTGTGTTTGTCCCCTGTTTTCCTGGGACTCCGATAGGAGCTACTCCCACAGCCGGCCTGTCGGAATAGCTAGGCCAAGGGTGTGGTTTATGGTGTCACTCCCATGTTTGCATCCCCCTCGGTGACTGTTCTCACAGGACAGCCTTAGACTTCAAAAATGGATATGAGAACTGAGTGTTTCAAATGTAAATAAGTGAGTTTTGCTAAGGCAAGGTACTACTCCAGCAGGAAACAACCTGATCTGCACGGCTGGGGATGGGGTTGTTTTTGTCAATTTATCACTCGGCGTGGGAGAGGAGTCTCTGTGTCATAATTAGCGTTTCATTTATTTAATTTGGAAGTACAAACAATAGCCAGAAAGGGCCATTTGGCAACTAATTAATTTGCTTCTGTTCAAGGAACATGACAAAAAGTTTCCCTTCAGATGGGCGTTCCCAGTCCCCTGGATTTGCATTTTGACGTGGGAATAATAATTCATCAGCATTGCCTTACTCTGTGGATAATTTGATATCCCAAGTAAAGAAAGTAAAGACTTTCACTATGCTTTTAAAACTCAGATGGCTACGGGAAACACTTTATAGATCATTCTAAGAGCAGTTATGGTTCGGTACCTCATGTTGTTTGGAAGCAGAGGTCGGTTTCTTCTCCCAAGGAACAGGCGATGGGACAAGAGGAAACAGCCTCAAGTTGTGCCAGGGGAGGTTCAGATTGGGTGTTATGAAAAATTTTTACACAGAAAGGGTTATTAAGCCTTGGAATGGGCTGCCCAGGGCAGTGGTTGAGGCACCATCCCTGGAGGGATTCAAAAGCCAGGTTGACACGGTGCTCAGTGACATGGGTTAGTGATGGGTTTTTTTATCAGAGTCAGGTTGATGGTTGGACTTGATGATCTTAAAGGTCCCTTCCAACCCAGACAATTCTGATTCTATGATCCTATTCCACCTCCTGGGAGAGGATGGCTCATCTGCTGCCCAGCACCTGTGGTAGCTATTTCTGCAGAATCCAGGTGGGCCCATGCAAGACACGGCTTGGCCCAGGTCACTGGTTTGTGCTGCAGTTTTGTCACCATCGCAGTAACGTGTTAACTCTGTGGGGTGGGTGTCATTACTTGTTGGGTTTGTTCTGCTCTGAGCAAGGATTAGGAAGACAAACTCTGATGTTGTGATCATTGCTATAGAATCATAGAATCACAGAATGGTTAGAGTAGGAAGGGACCTTAAAGATCATCAAGTTCCAACCCCCCTGCCCTGGGCAGGGACACCTCCCACCAGACAAGGTTGCTTCAAGCCCCATCCAACGTGGCCTTGAAAATTCCCAGGGATAAGGCTTCCACATCTTCTTTGGGCAACCTGGATCAGTGTTTCACCACCCTCTCAGGAAAGAATGTCTTTCTAAATCTCCCCTCTTCCAATTTAAAACTATTACCCCTTGTCCTGTCAGTCCACTCCCTGACAGAGTCCCTCCCCAGCTCTCCTGGAGCTCCCTTCAGACACTGGGAGGCTGCTCTAAGGTCTCCCTGGAGCCTTCTCTTCTCCAGGCTGAACAACCCCAGCTCCCTCAGCCTGTCTTCACAGCAGAGCTGCTCCATCCCTCTGAGCATCTTCATGGCCCTCCAAAGGACCCGTTCCAATGGGTCCATGTCCTTCCTGTGCTGAGGACTCAGGACAGGAATGACATGGAACATTATTATCAGAATAAACAATCCAGACCTACCCAGGCTGTGTCCAGCTTGGTCTCTGAGTCTTGTCATGGTGGCCTCCTGCCCTGGCCAGTCAATCTGTATGTGGCAACCGGGTCTGGAGGGGAATGGGGGAAGCGGGAGTGTAAGATGGTGCTCATTGGGGATTTGGAGATGGCAGGGCATGCCCTGGGACTCCCTGGCTGAGCAGCACCCCTGATGCCTGCAGAGCAGACAGAGCGTGGGAGAGCAGAGGATTTGAATTCCAATAGAGGGATCAATCTTCTTTAGCAAGGGGCTTGTTGCTGAGCATGCTATTTTTCACTTTTCCGTGTTTCCCCTTTCCCGGCCAAGCATTAATAACATCCTGGGGAATTCCTAGGCTTAAGGACATCGTTGGGCCTTGAAGAAGAGCTGTAAAAGGGTGCTTGGCCCAAAAAGAACAGAAAAAGCTTCTTACGGTAGAAAGAAAGAAAACACATTGATTATTTGAGGAAAGACCTCAACAGGAGAATTGAGATGAAGTTTTTTGAGGTGGCCAGGCTGTAGTGGTGAGAACTACAGAGCAGAGAACATTGGCCCAGACAAAGGTGTGCAGATCCTGGAGGGTGAAACGGTGGGGAAGGCAGTGAAGGGATTTCAAGTAAGAGCTTCTTCAAATAAAGGCCAAGCAGCGAGAGAAACAAGACTATTGCAAAGTAAAGGTGAGAGCGGAACAGCTTTATTAGTGTTGTTTCATGAACTAACTAACATCTCAGAGTTTTTTGTCATCCCTTTCCCACATATCTCTGCAGAGAACTGCAGTTAGCAATACTGCTATTACAAGTTTGCCAACTGCAAATATTAATTGTAATAACAGTGTAATGTGAGCACCGTACCGTGCGCTTCTAAGTCCAATGTCCTTGCAGAGGAATCAGGTTTTTCTTTTGTTATTTCTAGCCGTAGCCAGAGGTGTGTAGAAGGGGGAGGGGAATAGGGATTATTTTAATCCCCAAGTCAGACACAGGTCTGTGAGTGGCCACTGCCTTGCACACCCGCTGAATCTGTTATTCCCAAGCCATGTACAGTAGCTCCCAGTATGGGCAATGGTAAATAACACTGACCTAAAACGGGAATGATTTTAAGCCACCTTCACTTATCCTGCTTTATGGAGATCTGAAAATAGCAGTTGATTTGTCTTTGCATCACTCTGCAGACATTGCTCATTAAATGATTTAATGTAATTAGAAGCAAGACGTCCATTCTCTCAGTCACTTCTTTTGCCTTGTGCATTGCCACAGCAAGGTAGAATAAAGTGAAAACAAACCTAGCAATGACATTAAAACAGAATGTAAAAACAGTATTTACTTTTATTGATCGCAGCCCTAAAGAACTGATCCAGAGCCCTTCAAAATAAACATGAGTCTTTCCCACTCTCTCCTTTTTAAAACTGTCCTTTGAAACAGGGATTCAAACCTGAAATAACACGGTGGCATTTGCGGACAGTCTCAGGGAGAAATGAAAGATTCTCTGGATACTGACACAGTCTTAGGCGTGAGTTGTCTTTTTTTTTTTTTTATGTTGTGTGTGTGAGGTTTTTTTATTTTCTTCTTTTTTTTTTTTTTTTTTTTTTTATCTGTAGCAGTGGTATTTCTCAGCTTAGCTTGGAGGATTTTAGTCGTTCAGGCAAAGAGGAAGCTTTTGTCTCTAGGGCTGGCAGTTCAGCCCCTTCACAGGAAAAGGTTCAATTTCAGAAATATTTTTTAGGTTTTCAATAATAAGCCATGAGCCAGGCTTTTAGAAAATATGGCTGATATAGCCACTAGGTAGTAATATAAGGAAATAATAAGCCTCTGCTCAGCTGACCCCTTTGAGCCACCCACCAGCATGAAGTGGACTTTCTCTTCTCAGCCCCTGTCCATGTTGGAGTCTCCTTCCCCTCAGAGGTTGGAGTGAGTCAGTCTTCCAACTGCGAAACAGTATCATTCTCCCCAAAAACCCAGAGGGGAAGGCTCAGCAAATACAAGGCATATGCTAATAAGAGACTGGTTTTACGTTTTTTGTTATATGTATATTAAAAAAAACCAACATACATATATATACACACATATGTATATAAAGAAATATATATATATATGTATATGTGTATATTAATGCAGATTACAGATGGTGTATCCAAATGAGCACTTTTAAAATGCTTGGTAAGAGTTTACCAAAAGTAAATTATTGCAAGTCCCTGTGCGTGCCCCTTTGCAAAAAAGTGGTCACTGATCAGAGGTTAGAGATGTAACATTCACTTGAATAAAAGCATTAATAAATAAAGCACATCAAGATCTGTTTCTATTAGTATTGGCCCACGAATACTTCATGTGCTACTTTAGGGCTTTGGGATATTTAGTCATACAAGCCCTCCAGTCTGAAACAGGCATGTGCCTCCTCCTCCTTCTTCTCCTTCTTTTTCTTCTTGTCATCATTATTATTATTATTATTAAAACACCCATCTTTAATGCTTTGAATCTATTTATAAAACATACTTGTCCTCTCTCAAAAAAGCCCCACAAACCAACCACAACCACGACATATCTGCTATGGCTTGTGGGTGGAAATGGTGTGGCCGTGCTGGTGTGGCCACTCTGCCACGCTGAAGGGCAATTAAAGCTGGGGGTGCTCCCTGTACCAGTGAGGCTGTGAAAACAAACAGAAAAGGCAGATGGTTCATTTAGTTTAGTAATTGTAATTTGTTGTTCATTAAGAGTAATTCCCACACAGGCGTTCTCTATGCAGATGGAGCGCACGGAAAATTTTATTCCGCCAACCTGTCCTAATAATTATTTTTGTTGGTGTAATTTGCCCCGACGTTTGATAGGCAGTTGATTAGAGCAGTATGATTTCGTCAGAATTAAAATTAATTGTAAATTTTGCTGCTTTCATTAGTCTGCTTTTATAACTATCACAGCCAAGCAGCAGGGGTTTGGCTCCGAAATGCCAAATATCACAGCAGCATTTGTTGTGAGGTGGGTTTTTTTTTTCCTTTAGAGATGATTGAACCTTTTAATTGAAGGGTTTCTGTTTAGAAGAGGGGTTTTTTTTTTATACCTGCAGAAGATGAAAATTAGTGGGAAAGCTATTTTAGGACGATTCTAAAATATGCTTTGAATGAAGGAATGTGCAGAGTTAAAAAAACAAACTCAGTTAAGCTGGAGATATTTGTCAGTCGTCTTAAATGTGGTGAGAGCATTGCGGCTCCACACTTCCTGATAAGCGGAAAGAAACCTTATGGCCAGTTATAAAAATGTCCTTGCAGGTAAAAAACATAATAGGCTTTATACAGAGATTTTTTTTCTCCCTTTAGAGTACAAAACTATGTTAAATAAACTTCAGAAAGAAAGTAGGTATAAAACCCAGAATGCAGCTCTCGGTTTGCCTTTAGGTTTTTATGTCCTAGTATTTTTGGTGGTAGGTCTGTTGGGGAGTTTTGGGTTTTTTGGGGTGGGTTGTTGGTTTCTTTGTGTGTGTGGTTTTGTTTCATTTTTTCTCCATTGCAAAATATTCCTGGTAAGGCAGGAGAGTGGAGAAGAGGGGGTTGATGTCCTTGTCCCATTCAAGTCAACAGCAGCTCCATCATTAATTCCAGTTGCACCACGTAACCTATGGAAAACCACAGGGTTTTGGAGAAGCAGCCAAAGAGCGTATAACCGGTACCGTTTCACAGAATAAAGCCACATTCTAGCATAAGTAATTTTTTTTTCTTTCTAGAGACTAGGGTTGTTTTATGTTAGAATTTTGCTTCTCCGGAGGTACAGCATCCACCCGGGTGTAATTCCCCTTAGAGTTGCCACTGCTTAAGTCAGAGCATGCCTGACCTACTAATATTCAGCAATAGGTTTTTCTCTCAGAATCTTCATTTTTTTTTTTTTTTCCTTTCTTTAGAATTATCTATACCTAGGAATTGGGCTGGGAAACGCAGAGAAATTCTCCTGGTTTATAACTCAGCTCTTGTTTCTGCAAAATATGAACAAGACAGTGTTTATTGTAGTTAGAAAAAATAGTTGGCCTGATTGTGCGTGAGTGAAGAATCTCTGGATTGTCTCAAAGTGTTAGCTGCCCATTTGCAGACAAGCAAGCTTTTAGTGTGCAATTTAGGTCAATGGATAGAGGGGAGAAGATGTGTTTAGGCGACAGATTTTAAATCACCATAATATAAATATGCTTCCCTTTTCATCCGGAATTTGCTTTCTTTCAAGGTAATTTAGTGAGGCAGACATGCACTTATGCCTGTCTTTGTAATTTTAGGGATTAGGATAGTGAGGATTAAATGCTGACCCTTAATCTTCAATATCAACTTTAAGAGCGAAATATAATATGCAAATGGAATACATTCATTTTGTGTTTATATATTTTAATCTCTGTAATTTAGTTTTAAGAAGATGGAAACTCATCTTTGCCTTATTTATTTTGAATCCCAAAGCAAGATGCCATTAAAATCTTTATCCCTGTATCTTAGAGGATAAATGTTTATCCTTTAGGGATTAAAATATAATTTTTTAAAAAAAATGAGTTTAACCTAACACTCTTACATCAATCCAAGAGTTCTGTGTGTCTGATTTAAATGTATCCTTGAGTGTCATGTCAAACATTGATAGTGGGGAAAAATCATCCTGTGTTTATTTCCTAAAATCAGGGGGTGGAATTTGCATTAGCAGAAATCAGTTGGGTACTGCACCACAGATCAAGTTTGCTCACTTCATTGTGAGTTTTTCCTGAAAGTTCTGGATGTATTCAAAGGGTAGACCTTGAAGCCTGAGAGAGTATTTATAGAGATTAAACATTCTGCAGCTATAAACAAGTAGGATATCTCAGCCAGGACAAATGAATGATGCATTATTAAGGAATCGGATCAAAAGGAAAGATGTGATATGAAAACCTGGCAAAAAAAAAAAAAAAAGAATATGCAAAATAGTCTTGCTTTTAGCATTAATACTAGCAATGCAAAGTGCAATTAAAATACTTGACCCAATTAGATTTATAACAGATGCCCATATAGATGTGATTTAAAAAACCAATAAATGTCTATTTTGCCATCACCATTCCTGAAACATTTTTAGATCAGGCTGTCGTATTGATTGCTTTAACAGCCACGTGCCTCCTTTCTCTAGTTCCGCTGATCGTAACTAACGTGGCAGCTTGAGGGTCTCCCAGTAATTTTGCAGCTAATTTGAGATTTCTCCACACGGAGGATTTAGAAGGCTCTGGTGTGAGCTGCACAGTAAAGGCTGTGCCATTGAATGGGAAATGGGTAATAGCAATGGCCACGTTCCTGCCCGGTGCGTCATCACCCAAGGACCACACTCTGACAACTGTGGCCTTACAAAGAATACTTCTTCTGTGACAAATCTTTCAAGTATTTCCATGTATTTGGGAGAGTAAGGTGCTACCCTGACTGACACAGTTGTCAGAACGTGGGTCAGCGGAGGTCTTGTGAGAGCTGAATAAGAGCACTAACAAGATATAAATAAGTAAAAATGTCACCTACCAACATGGTTCCTGTGGTGGCCTGAGACGTTTCATTGGGTTGCTGCCCACCATGTGTCAGGGAACCCCTAAAAACCTCTTGTTGTTATTTACAGACGAATTTCCTCAAGAAATACTGAAGCAGCAAATAAATGTGTGTTCATAGTTCTGTCTCTCTGGTTTTGGGATGCCCTGTGGCCTGAAGGAGCTCAGAGGAAAATAAAAAACATTGGGCTTTTTATCTTGAGGATAAAGGTTTAGTGTCATGTCTGGTCCTTCCATAGACCTTACAAAAGCGAGAAGCTGCTCTGTGGCCTTATCATTCCCAAACGCTTCTGGAAAAGCCAGAAACTATCTGGATTTTATTGTTTGTTTCATGTTATATTAATTTCCCCAGTTGTACTGACTGGGAAAGGACATACCACGCAGTAAAAGCACAGTCACACCTTCATTACTGCCCAGTGGAGACCTAACGAGTGTCAGGTGCTTTAGTCCTGCTTTGCTGGAACGCACCTGGAAGCTTGTGAAAGTTCACAGCAAGAAAGGCCAAGAAAAAGGGATATTACATGCTGTCTTGTTCTCAGAGGGAGCCAAGAGGCATATATGGTATTTTAATAATGTATTTTTATTTACAATAGTAACATTGGGTATCAGTAAGTCACAGAATGCTATGGGGTTGGAAGGGACCTCTGGAGATCATCTTGTCCAACTCCCCTGCCAAAGCAGGTCCTCCTAGAGCAGGTTGCACAGGAACGTGTCCAGGTGAGTCTTGAATGTCTCCAGAGACAGAGACTCCACCAACTCTCTGGGCAGCCTCTGCCAGGGATCTGCCACCCTCACAGGGCAGAAGTTCCTCCTCATGCTTAGATGGAACTTCTTATGTACAAGTTTGTGCCCATTTCCTCTTGTCCTGTCCCTGGGCACCACTGAAAAAACACTGGCCCCATCCTCCTGACACCCACCCTTCAAGGATTTATGGGCCTTGATCAGATCCCCCCTCAGCCTTCTCTTCTCCAGACTGAAAAGAGCCAAGTCCCTCAACCTTTCCTCAGCAGAGAGACACTCCAGGCTTCTAATCGTCTTTTTGGTCCTCTGTTGTACCCTCTCCAGCAGTTCCCTGTCCCTCCTGAGCTGGGGAGCCCAAAACTGGTCCCAGTGCTCCAGATGGGGGCCTCCCTAGGGCAGAACAGAAGGGCATGTCCTCCCTCCACCCGCTGGTCACACTCTTCTTGATGGACGCCAGGATGCCATTGGCCTTCTTGGCCACCGGGGCCCATTGTTGGCTCATGGTCATCCTGTTGTCTACCAGCACTCCCAGGTCATCTCAGAAGTCTTATTTGTGCTAGATTTGCTAGCCTATTCCTTAAAGAACTAGAACATTTCATAGAAGATGCTTTGGTCCCTCCATCGGAGATTATATTACACTTTCTATAAGTTTGCCTGTGTTAATGGAGCACGTCCAGAGGATCACACACTGTCTTACAGTTGACATTTATGGAGGTGGATTTTTCTTGATGCTTTCTGCTAATTTCATGTTATATTAGGCTTGAGATATCAGCAGGGATGTCCTCCCATGCAAAGAGAATCTATTTTAGCTGCGTGTTGGTGTTGATTGCTCAACGTGTTTTTGTGATGCTTCAGTCAAATCTTTCATCCGAACGTCAGGGACATTCTTTATATATTGCTGTGGTGTTAACTCAAATTAAAGTGATATGTACTAGGGTAAATATGTGAGCTGTCTGATACAGGGAAATATGGGTACCTGAATGTATGTGTGTAGCCAAAAGTACCTACCAGACCAACAGCAGTTTTTAAAAAGGGGTTACATTTTATGGAATAATCAGAGATGGTCATTAGACAGTGAAGGTTGCAATTTTGTGTTATATCCACAATAAAGATCATTACCAGTGTAAAGCACGCTGTTCTGAGCTTCTAAACCCCCAAAACTGAGGCTTTTAAAAGGACAAAAAGGGATCTTTTCCTTATATCCTTCCTGTAAGATTTTTAAGCCCTCATGGTTGGAACTGGAAAAAATACAAATTTGTAAAATCGCATAAAGCAAAATAAGGAAGTAAATTCCAACAGACCTGCAGATTTCTCAGTGCAGTCCGTTTTCTGAAGGAGTGTTGCTGATGCTATGAAGGTTGTGATGCCTCACAGAAATCAGCAAACTTTGCATCTGTTTGGGCCACTGTGGTCAAGGGCCTTCCATGGACACCAGCTCACGAGGCCCAAAGTTATAAACCTTATCTGGAACGAGGTGTTGGACACGGTCATGAGAGAGAGGCAGAAACCCAGGGACTGTGTAGGTGCCAATATTTTAGTTAATGACTTTGATGACTTTGTGTGTGTTTTCTAGCCCATTTTAAACATGACGTGATCAGACTTTCATTTCAAAGATAGCCAAGTTAAAACCCAAGCTTTCTCTGAAGGTTTAACTCAGTCTGGCTGGGTAAAAGGCTTGTAAGTTGTGCTCAGAAACATGTCCTGACACACTAGAAGTCCTCATCTAAAGAAATTCTGAAAGATTCTCCTAGGTAGGAACTAGTAGCAGCTGCAGTGTCAAGAGCATAAGTGCTATCTGCGAGAAAATTTGCTAAATAAGTGGGCCACCGCTTTCAGCTCCAGCTGCCATTTTTCAGTGGTCTTCACAAGTGGCCATAAGTAGAAAACATTACTGTAGCCCTTGAGGGAAGTGCACGAGAGATGCTCATTTGAGGACATTAGGGCTGATTGTAGAGCAGGTGCCCAAGGCGCAGGCGAGGTTCAGAGGAGCCAGCCCAGGTGATGGCGATGGCTCAGCACCCAGCCCTGCTGTCCTCCCCGCAGCCAGGGGGCTACTGCAGCTACTTTGGGTTGTCACTGGCATCCTTGAAGACAAGTTTGGCATAGAGTTGGAGGAAAGCTGTGTTCAGGTCAATTTTTTTCCAGAGGAAGAAAATAAACAGCAGTGATGAGTGCCACAGGGAGCCATGCATGGCTGTGCCTGAGTTCTGCATGGCCACATGTACCATATCCCCAAATGTCCATACATTAAGAGTGTGGAAACTTCCAAGCAGGTATGTCCATCCAGCCCCAGCATGAATCTGTTTATTTCCCTACGTGATGTGGTGAACTAGTGTAATCTTGTCCTGTCTTGGCCCTATGCTGTTAGTGTAGGTGCTCACCATCAAGTGAGTAGGACTAAGGAAGTGATGGTCCCCCTGTACTGGGCACCTTGAGGGGGTGAGACCCCACCATGAATGCTGTGCCCAGTTATGGGCCCCTCTTGACAAGAAAGACATTGAGGTGCTGGAGCGTGGCAAGGGAGCTGGTGAGGGGTCTGGAGCACAAGTCTTGTGAGGAGCAGCTGAGGGAGCTGGGGGTGTTCAGCCTGGAGAAAAGGAGGCTGAGGGGAGATCTTCTCACTCTCTCCAACTCCCTGAAAGGAGGGTGTAGCCAGGGGGAGTCGGTCTCTTCTCCCAAGGAACAGGGGATGGGACAAGGGGAAACAGCAAGTTGTGCCAGGGGAGGTTCAGATTGGGTATTAGGAGAAAGGGTTATTGCACATTGGAATGGGCTGCCCAGGGCAGTGGTGGAGTCACCATCCCTGGGGGGATTGAACAGATGGATTGACATAGTGCTTAGTGACATCATTTAATGATGGGTTTTGTCAACGTTGGGTTGACGGTTGGACTCGATGATCTGAAAGGTCCCTTCCAACCGTAATGATTCTATGATTAGCACTTATCCCAACCCCAGTCTCTTCCTGCAGTAGGAGAGCTGTGTGACTCACTGGCCTTATTAGAGTAATTGGAGAACTTTAACTCTCCTAGCAAAATGTCCAAAGTCATTCTGACATAAAAGATGGGGAAAAGGGAGGAACAACAAAACACTTTGGCCTAATAATTTCTTATAATCCCTTAGAGGCACTGATTGTTGGGATAGTCTCCATGGCACTAACCACCAAAAGTGCATGAAATATTTGTTGGGAAGTAATAGTTCCTTGCGGAGTTCAATTCCAGCGCTCAAAAACCTGTCCACTTAGAAACAAGCAACAACCATTGTAACCTCTGGGACCGGTCGTGCTGTAAAATCAATATTTGCAGGTAATCACTTTATATCTGATGCATGAGCCCGGGTGATTTTACTGGCTGCCTGTTGTTAACATGGACCACTGCCTAATTGTCATTCCAGAAGAGGATCCAGATGTCCCTTACTCTCTGCCTCCGGCCCACCGTGGCTTTCATTACCAGAAAAAAGTAATTCCTAAAAGGTGATATCATTTACTGTTAGAAGCTGAGCAGGACAAAGGCCATCCCTTCTTGCACCTTTAGGCTGGAGAACAGATTTTAAAATTAACACCTCTCCTCAGCACCAGAGATGTGTGTGATTTCACTGCTGGTGCACACACTGTTCTGTCGAAATATCCTTCATGTCCTTCAAGCCTTTACCTTTCACCATCAGATCTCAGTTCTTGTGCCTCCACACGTTGTAGTGCTGGTGTTGGGTCGGGGTTTTTTCAGCCTGTTTGCTGAGGAGAGGTACAAATCACAGAATCTCAGCATCTTCATGGTTGGACCTCTGGGATCATCAAGTCCAACTACACAAAAACCCCTACAATCTCGGCGACTAAAGCATGCCCTGAAGTGCCACATCTACATGTTTCTTAGATACTTCCAGGGATGGTGATTCCACCCTCTGTGTGGGTAGGCTGTTCCAGGGGCTGACCACTCTGTCAGTTAAGTAATTCTTCCTAATATCCAGTCTAAACCTCCCCAGCTGCAACTTCAGACCATTTCCTCTGGTCCTGTCGTTATTCCCTTGGGAGAAGAGGCCAGCACCCACCTCTCTGCACCCTCCTGTCAGGGAGTTGTAGAGGGCAAGGAGGTCTCCCCTCAGCCTCCTCTTCTCCAAACTAAACATGCCCAGTTCCCTCAGCCTCTCCTCACAGGACTTGTTCTCCAGACCCCTCACCAGATTGGTGTCCCTCCTCTGGACATGCTCCAGCACGTCAATATCCTTGAAGGACAGGCTGTTCCAAAAGTGACATTCGAGTGCTGGCTTCAGCAATCCTGTTTCACATGTAGCATTCAAACCCCAGCACAAAAGGGTGTACGTGGAGAGAGATGAAATGTTCTCCCAGTCTCTCTCTGAGTTCATTTACAGAAGGCAACTGGTCTCTTATATATATATATGTATGTATTTGCATTTTTTTCTTCCCATGGAAACATTCTGGTGATAACCATGAGTCTAAACTACCCCCAGATACAAGAAGTTCTTCAGGTGTTTTAAGTCTAGCTGCATTTGCTGTAAAGCACTCCATAAGTGCTCTTTGTGGCGTTTTACAGAAACGTCACTGCCTGTCTGAGAACTGCCATTCCTTTGAGTTTGTTTTGCTGTGGAGATTGTAGGTAGCTTTTAACCCCAGAAAGCACCCCTGTTAACATTAAATTTGCATTTGTTTCCTCTGATTCAACTGACTGCTGAGGTGATGATGAAGACCTTTCAGGCCAGAGATATCCAGAACCCTGATGAACCTCTCTGTCACTCCTGTTGGAGACAACAGTTTCAAGAAAATATTCTCCCACCTCAAAGTCCCATCACCTACACTCTTCCTCTCTTGTTGTTAAAGCTGGATGGTTTAAATAACAGTTAGGAAAAGCTTGTTTTTGCAAGGATTAGGTTTTCTGAGAATTCATAGTCATGATTTTTGGTCAGCTCTGGAATACAAGTTGCATAGTGTTTCAGTTTAAAAATGCCCTTAAATTAATTTTAAAAGTTGTGGGACAAAAGACTTCTCTTAAAAG
>VXBJ01003179.1:52316-68898 GCA_013400055.1 Nycticryphes semicollaris | reverse complement strand
GAGGGGGGGGGGGGAAAGAATGTGTTTAATACTGAGCTTACTGTATATTTAAAGTAGATATATACCTTGCTGCTATGAATCTTTGACAAAGTGCCAAGTGTTGCATTGCCAAAGGTATAGCATTTCATTTATTTCTTTAGGCTCAATAGCGGTTACTGGTAACATGTGTTTGTAGGGTGTCAGTTCTGATGGAATTTTTTTACCTGGCCTGCTTCCAAGTAATGTTGGTATGTGTTTAAAATGCTTTAAAAATAAATCAGACTTTTGTGTTTCTGCAATAGAAATTCCAGGCAGAGTGATAAAGAGGGATTCACTTGCCATCACAATTGTTTTTCCCTATTTTGTTTATGGAAAGGGACTTTGCTCTTGTTATTTTCAGAAGGCTAAAACAGGATAATAACTAGGAAACAATATAATAACTAAGAATACCCTATAAAAACAGAACAAATGTCTGATATTTTAAAGGAACTTTAAAACAAGAAAAATATTTTTGTGGCCCTCCATCAGAAAATATTAATGTTCCTTCCCTTACATAGATCCTTTTCTGCACCAGCTCTGGTACTTAGAATCATAGAATGGTTAGACTTGGAAGGGACCTGAAAGATTATCCAGTTCCCCTGGGCAGGGACACCTCCCACCAGAGCAGTTAAAAAAATGTGGGTCCTCAGGATGTTGTAGCCGAGGAGAATCCCCTGTCAGCAGAATGAATTCCCCTGCCAGGAGCAGAGCGTCTGTGGCAGGACTCAGTTCCTCTGATCTCCACAGGCTTTCCCCAGGGGACAGACTCTGCTTTACAGGTATCTGCTGCCCTGGGCTCCTTCTCCTCTGGATGAACATACCAGTCCCTCAGCCTGGTGAGGTGGCCAGCTCAGGTTTCACAGAATCACAGGATGATATGGGGTTGGAAGGGACCTCTGGAGATCATCTTATCCAGTTCCCCTGCCAGAGCAGGGTCACCCACAGCAGGTTCCACAGGAAGGTGTCCAGGTGGGGTTTGAATGTCTCCAGAGATGGAGACTCCACCAACTCTCTGGGCAGCCTCTGCCAGGGCTCTGCCACCCTCAAGGTAAAGAAGTTCCTTCTCGTGTTTAGATGGAACTTCCTGTGGACAAGTTTGTGCCCTGTCACTGGGCACCTCTGAAAAAACACTGGCCCCATCCTCCTGACACCCACCCTTCAAGTATTTATGGGCATTGATCAGATCCCCCCTCAGCCTTCTCTTCTCCAGACTGAAAAGACCCAAGTCCCTCAGCCTTTCCAGCTCAGGTTTGCCAGTACTTTGTGCCAGCTCTTCCAGGGAATCTTCTCAATGTGGATGCCCTGGTCCATGTACCCGACTCCTGCCTTTGGGCCAAACACCTGCAGATACAGGCTTTGTTCACTCCTAGTGAAAATTTGGCTTCTATTGTCTGAATTTGGCTCCTACTGAGCTTCTAAGGCCCAAATTCCACCCCCTGAAAAATCAGTGGCTGGTTGTTTTGGGGTTTCTTTCTGGAAAATAACAGGAGCAAATGGGAGGTTCTGAAAAGCTGGGTCAGTTTTGCTGTCAGTTATTTTTAAAGCAAACAGATTTACATATATTAGAATTTGGCCTTTACCTTTGTCTGCCAGGGAACTTCTTGTCTTTCTGTAAGGAAAGAGATGCTATTTTCTTGAGGGCAGACTTATTCTGCGATGTGGTGTCTTTTTTTTATTTTTCAAAGGATGTTCAAATTTAGAGAGAATTTATAGTTTTATAGTGGCACAGTCCATGAGCTATTTATAAAGTGTAACGATACTGAAAAATAAGTATTCAATATTCAGCATTTATTGTGAATATGGAGTAGCAAATATTTACTGCTACATTTGCTTCCAGATTTTATTGTATATCTGGAAGCCTGATAATAACAGTTCATATTTTCTTACCAAACTGATAATGTGTTATTAATTCAGATGAAAAAAGCGGTAGCTCTACCAGATTCTTCTGTTTTGTCCCAGGTTTGAAATTTTATGAGAACCAGACTACACATTCCTCTGCTGTTAGACAGTATTATTTTCAGAGATGCTAACCTGTTAGTGATTAGCCCGGACTGGTGTCATGGATGCTTGTGGTATCAGAAAGCCCTTCCCTGAGGACTTCTCCGGTCCAAAGAGAATTTCCACATTTGAGCTCGAAAAAGATGGTCTGAACCTGTGTCTATTCCCAACTAAGGGTCAAATCCCACGAGTCCATGGGAATTTTGCCTGAGTGAAGACTGCAGGGTTTGACCCTTCGGGATTTATTTGTTTCTTGGACAGATGTTTAAGTCATTTAAAATTCCGTGGTCCTGTGTTCAAAGAACTGGCTGCCTAAAAGGCCTTTTGCTTGTAACCCCAGCTCATTCACTCTCTCTGCTTATTGGGGTCTTTGCACTGAACTTATCCTATTGGCAAATTGAGGAAAATTCAGGCCTCCAGTGAACTGATTATCAAGGAAAGTAATTTCCAAAATACCGTGTGCTGCATGTGGCCCAAAAGGTCATTTTAGATTTATTTGTAGAAAATAGTATGGTAGTACTTACGATAGTACTACTGGTAGTGCTGGAAGGCGATTGGTTTGATGTATTTGTACTTTGCTGAATGTAAAGTTCTGCTTGGTGATCCCAGTCGTTGCCTTTGTGTTTTCTTTGCCATAAATGTATATTATTAGGAGACTCATCTATGAGCTTTTAGTAGGTGCTTCCTTCTGCAGCCTAACATTTCAGTTCTAGTCTAATTGGATGACAGAAGAAGTGTTATATCTAATGTGGTCATGTTTAGGATGTTAATTAGAATATGATGATGTGCCATGTGTTGTAAGGTTGACTCTGTGTTTGTGCAAGCACACACATGCACACGTGTTTTCTGTCTATGTGCATTCTGACATGTAAGCACATCACCATATAGAGATCTGCTTTATCACATGGTTTCCTGATGCTGTTTTCTACGAGGTTAGTGCCGTGTTCTATAGAAATTCAATATCTGCAAAGATATTAACATGTCCCCTCTTACCTGTGCTTGTGATACACGTGTCAGGCTCTTCCACAAAGTTCCAGATTAAAGAAAGGCTACAGTGATCTGTATGCACTAAATTTACTTATATTTGATATTTTAATTCTATTGTTTGTATCACAAACTGGGGTTTTTTTTCGTACTTTAAAAGCTATTTCTTTAGATAAGCACCTTCCATCTGAAGTCTACCTAATAGTTAAGGAAACCTAGTACTTAAGTACTAAGGAAAAAAGTGCTAAGTACTTAAGGAAAAAACAACCTCCTGACCTGGCACCAAGGAGGGCTCTGAAAGGGGGAAGGCTAGCATGAGGCAGAAGGTCAAGAAGAGCCAGCCTGATCTGTTTGGTAGCCCTGGAACTCTTGGTGGCAAGAAATAAATCATCTTCTTACCCAGTGGGTCTGCAGTATTCAGGCCACAGCATCATAGAATCATTCAGGTCAGAAGAGACCTTTGGGAACATTGAGTCCAACCATCAGCCCCACTCTACAAAGTTCTCCCCTACACCAGATCCCCCAACACCACATCTCAACAGCTCTGAAACACATCCAGGGATGGGGACTCAACCCCCTCCCTGGGCAGCCCATTCCAGGGTCTGACCACTCTTGCTGGGAAGAATTCTTTTCTAATGTTCAGCCTAAACCTCCCCTGGTGCAACTTGAAGTCATTCCCTCTCCTTATATCACTAATTCCCTGTGAGACCGGACCAGCACCAGCCTCTCCNTGAGTTTTTCCCAGCGAGCCTAATAATAAATTTCATTTTATGGTAAAAAGCCCGGCTGCTGATTTGGAGGGGGAGAAGAAGGGAGAAGAAAGAAAGGGAATTCTGCTCACAGATTGACTTGGGTTTCTTCTCCTCGATCACCTGTTTGCTTGGAGATGAGAACAGCCACTTTTGACACCTTTTTTCCCCCTTCCCCAGGAACTGTTGATATTTGCCACAGCCCCCATAAAACTTTTCACCACCCTGCCCTATGTCATAGAATCATAGAATCATGGAATGGTCCAGGCTAGAAGAGACCTCCAAAGGTCATCTAGTCCAACCCCCCTGCAGTCAGCAGGGACACCCCCAACCAGACCAGGTTGCCCAGGGCCCCTTTGAGCCTCCCTTGAATATCTCCAGGGAAGGGGCCTCAACCACCTCCCTGGGCAACATCTNCTCAAGCTTTGGCCTCACCAGAGCTGAGGACAGGGGGACAATCACCTCCCGACTTCTGCTGATCACACTATTTCAGATACAAGCCAGGATGCCATTGGCCATCTTTCTCAACAGGCAGGATCTGCTTCGTCCCAGCTTGGAGAGGAAAGCAAAAGTCAAACAGCTGGTGTGGAGAGACATTGAAAAGGAGAGGCAGGGTGAGTTTTTCCCAGCGAGCCTAATAATAAATTTCATTTTATGGTAAAAAAGAGAGGCAGGGTGAGTTTTTCCCAGCGAGCCTAATAATAAATTTCATTTTATGGTAAAAAGCCCGGCTGCTGATTTGGAGGGGGAGAAGAAGGGAGAAGAAAGAAAGGGAATTCTGCTCACAGATTGACTTGGGTTTCTTCTCCTCGATCACCTGTTTGCTTGGAGATGAGAACAGCCACTTTTGACACCTTTTTTCCCCCTTCCCCAGGAACTGTTGATATTTGCCACAGCCCCCATAAAACTTTTCACCACCCTGCCCTATGTCATAGAATCATAGAATCATGGAATGGTCCAGGCTAGAAGAGACCTCCAAAGGTCATCTAGTCCAACCCCCCTGCAGTCAGCAGGGACACCCCCAACCAGACCAGGTTGCCCAGGGCCCCTTTGAGCCTCCCTTGAATATCTCCAGGGAAGGGGCCTCAACCACCTCCCTGGGCAACATCTTCCAGTGCTCCACCACCCTAATATCCTTCCCAGCCAGCCCCTTGAGGTGCCTTCCTGCAGTCGTGACAGAGGAAGGGACATGGTGGAACCAGTGCCATTGCTCCTGCTTAAGGACAAGAGGAGAGGGAAATGGCATTTCTAGATTGAGTGCTGTGCAGCTTTACTTCTTGATTTACAGAGCGCTCATTATCATAGCAGAACGTTAGGATGAACCCAGCTGAAGCCTGAACGTTTGTTGAAACATGTCTGAGGCATTTCTACATGTTGCTTGAGGGATGAATTAATTTACATGATGTTTTACTTTTTAAATAAAACAATTTATTATAGAAATCAAAATGTCAAATCTAAAGGCTCTTATCTGTGAGCTCTCATAAATTATTTCCTTGAAACTTTTTTGGAGCAGGACTCTTCACATATTCCTCCCTCGAGCCTAAATTACACAAACAATAAGTAACAATTATTGTAAGTGTAATGGTAATTAACCATGAAAAAAACCCCGCTTGTTTTGATTTCAGTTGATTTTCCCTTCAGATAAAGGCGTCTCCTTACTGCATATTTTTAGGTTTTCATCGCTTTGAGTTTTTCAGTGTTTTTCGGCCTTTTGTCCTTGGTTTTTTCCAGCGGTCTCTTTACCTGCGTATGTCATTAGGCGCGTGTCTCCCAGGTGTGATTACCCTCCTGTGTTCTCACAGCGTTTTGGCAGCAGCAGCACGCCGATTTCTGCTTGCATGCTGGCGAGGTTCTGGTGATGAGCCGTTAAATAAAATGATCTGTCCCCAGGCCAACCGGCTGGTTCGTTGCCAAACAGTAATCCGGGACAATTAAGTATCAAAGATTGAAGCACTCCATTATTGCAAGAGATCTCGCTGCAGCCACCTGGAAAAGCAGAGAGCTCAAGCGGGGAAGAGTGATCAGGACATTTATTTTCACTGATTTCACTCGGGCTTTTTTTTTCTGAACATGTGGGATTTGGATATCCGTACATTTTAAAATTAGCATTTAAATTTTAAAATTCAGCTTAATTTTCTTTACAAAACTGGGAGTGGAGAGAAGGAAGAGATGAAAGTAAGAAAGAACTGACTCAGTTTCTGAGACTTCTGCTGTTCTTGACTAATTTTCTTATTAAAACACAAGATTTTATGGTCCCCTTCTATTTTGCTCCCCGGCCAAGGCTGTTGTGTTGGTTGCTGCTGCACTCAGGCACACATTTGTGCAGTTTAGTACCGGCCACAGAGTTAGAAATTTGACAGATTGTTTAGCAAAGAGTTTTAATTGTCTACTTTATAGTTCTGCGTCCCACCACTGGTCTCAATTTAATTTCTATAGCCTTGCAAGGAATATTTTTTTTTTTCATTTGTCCAAACCCCCCTGAATTCTGGGGGGTGGGAAGGCAGGAGGGTATGCCTTTTCTCGCCGTAAGGACAGTAGCGCTGTAAACTAAAGCAAACTAAACTAAAAGCACCAAACTTAAGCAAAGGTTGGGTTGGGTTTTTTTTTTTTTCTGACGTTCTGTAAATAGAGGAAATGGCCAAACATGTTAGGTATTTGAATATTTTGCAGCTAACCACAGCTAATCAGAGAGAAAATCACACCTAATGTACACAAAGGAGTGTTTAGAATCTTACTTATATACAATAACTCAAGAAAACCCCGCCTTCTGTTACTTTGACTTGGACTCCCATCGTGGGTGCTTCATGGGGTTTGAGTGTGAAAGGGAGGAAAGAATTTGGCTGATTTCTCCCCTTCAGGAACTTAGCAATTGTGGAATCCCATGAAATCATAACAGTCTCCTTGTCTCTAACATCTGAGGAAGTCAGAGGCTATAATGATATTAAATGTCAGCCCCGTCCTCTGACGACACAGATGATGGTCAGGGTTTTGCTGATGGAGAAACCCAGTCACGGGGCTGTCAAATTGTTTGTTGTGTTTTACAGCCAGGTCAGAGTGGAAAATAACAATTAAGCATTCCCAATCATACTTTCCAGCTCCTCTCTCTAAAAGGCACTAAACTATAATTTTGAGCAAGGTGAAAATACACGGGATAAGGAGAAGTCGTTCTAGTTTCACCAGGGGCTGCCCAAAGATCTACTGATGCCAGATCTCTCCCAGGGCAAAAATGAAAGGAGGAAACAACCAGGAAAATTAAAACTCTTTTAAGACTTGGAAAAGTTAAAAGAAATGCAAAAGCAGAATGAGTTAATACTAGCCAAAGGAGCCAGGGGAAATAAGAACAGCATTTCAAATATATTGGAGGAAAAAAAAGAAAGAAGAAATAATGGAATGAAAAAGCAAGCTCAGTAATAAATGAAGAGGGTGACAAAATGAAAGCCAGTTCTGAAATGGCTGATGCACTGAGCTACTTTCAAAACCAGCCTTTGACAAGAAAAGTAAAAAGAGCAAGGACACAATAGATCAAGTAATTAAGACCTTTTCAAAACTCTTTTTTGATAAAAAAAGAGTAAGGCAATACTTAGAAAAAAACCCCAGAATAAATGCAAATCAGCAGGTCTGGATGATAAGCGTAGTATGGTCTTAAGAGACATAGATAATGAATTTACATAATCGCTAGTAATTATTTTTGAAAAGTAAAATACAATTGAGGAATTATCATAGGATTGGGAAAAAGCAAATCTAATACCAATCTTTAATAAAAGAGAGAAAGCATAATTCTGGTAATCACCACAGGACTGCCTGTTGTTGTTTATAAAGCCTCGTGGTGCAGCAGGCGCTTCACTGGAGCTGCAAGAAACCGTCCTCAGCCCAAACCAACTGAACTTGCCGCTTGCTGTGTCTTAGTTGAAGGTGACCTAAAAGGACAGTGGTTCAAAGAATGAGAAGAGTAGGAATACCAGGACTGGGGGGTTTTTTTTTGATCATTCTCTATGTGTACATATCTTCGTGATTACCTAAAGATTTGTGGTCTATTTGAAGTAATAACAATGATTCAGAAATAAGATAACGAATATGATCTCTCTGACGCTGAAGACTTTACCCCATACTTTCTCTTGTCTCCACTTGCTGAGCCCAAAGGCGTTTCCAGGAGGCCAGGAACATCCCGGCAGGTGCTATTTGCCTCCTCCCTCTTCCCTGGCCCCTCCGACTGCCGGAGTAAGATGAAACTGGGCTTCAAAGAGCTCTGGACCATAGATTGCTCCTGAGCTACACACACACTCGCAGAGGATGGAGAGAAAAGTGAGCACACGCATAAAATAACACAAGTGGTCTTCCCGGTTTGCTGTGGGACCCACAGGCTTCTGGGGTGGACGGTCTGATCTGGCTCTGCCTCTTCCCCACACCTGGGCCCAAGAGGGTCCACCCAGGGGCTTCCAAGGGCTTGGGAAGAAGGAGGCATCGTGCCATCTAGTGGAACTCCCTACACTTTATCCAGCTTTTCTTTGCGAAACATGGAGGAAGAGTCTTTTGGGGGGAGCCAGTCTTTTTTCAGTGGTGCCCAGTGACAGGACAGGAGGTAACGGGCACAAACTGGAACACAGGGAGTTCCTTCTAAACATGAGGAGGAACTTCTTTGCTGTGAGGGTGTCAGAGCCCTGGCAGAGGCTGCCCAGAGAGGTGGTGGAGTCTCCTTCTCTGGAGACATTCAAACACCTCCTTGGACACATTCCTGTGGGACCTGCTCTGGGTGTTCCTGCTCTGGCAGGGGGTTGGAGGAGATGATCTCCAGAGGTCCCTTCCATCCCCAGATCATTCTATGATCCTGTGGTTCTGTGAGCATGGGTTCTTAAGGTCCAGGTGAACCTTGGACCATTTCCCGTGCAAACACAGGAATGTCGTTTCCAGAGGAAATGGCATAGTGAGTGGAATAAATGAAATTAAGCGCAGAAAATCAGACAAAAATATTCAGAAACTGTTTTAATAAGAAAAATAATGTGGAGGAAATGACTTTGTAGATCTTTGCTTAAATGAAGGGTTGGATAAAGAAATTTGCAAAAGGTTTTGGGCAGCTAAGATGAGCTGGAATGTGCCCACATTGTCACGTGAATTTTCCAGCTGGTTGCCGGAGTGCAAATTGTGCTTTGGGGCTGGAGTAAGTCATCCAGAGGTGTTTGGCAGATGTGAATGAAAGACTCAATTTGTTGATCGAGTGACTAAGGCAGGTGGGAGGTAAACAGACCTCTCATTAAATCTGCGGGTTCTATGAAAACTGGGAGGTGTTGCCAACACCGGTGAGGACAGAGTGAGCAGATATAAAAGGAAGTGAGGACAGGTTAGAAATACAACCAGGAAATCACAAAATGGGATTCAACCTGGCAAACGGAATCCGATATATCTGCTGAAATAATAACGCAAAATACAGATATCCAGCAGGAGAAAGGTGCTTGTAAAGGGTTGATGTTGATGTTGAACAATGGCCCAGAGGTGACAGTGGTCAGCCAATTGGGTATGAGTTGGCAATATGATAGGGCAACCAACAGGTCCACCCCTCCCCAACACTCCTTGCTCGTGTCATGTTATACAACAGAACTGGGATAGACCCCTCCTGCAGACCATCGTACCGTGTACTGCACACAGCTTTAGGCAGTGGAGTCCATGGGTCCAGTGGAGGGCCATGAAGATGATCAGAGGGATGGAGCACCTCTTCTTTGAGGACAGGCTGAGAGAGCTGGGGCTGTTCTGCCTGGAGAAGAGAAGGGTCTGGGGAGACCTTAGAGCAGCCTTCCAGGATCCGAAGGCAGCTACAGGAGAGCTGGGGAGGGACCCTTTGTCAGGGAGTGGAGTGACAGGACAAGGGGAACAGATTTAAACTGAAAGAGGGGAGATTTAGATTAGATATCAGAAAGAACTTCTTTGGTGTGAGGGTGGTGAGAGCCTGGCCCAGGTTGCCCAGAGAAGCTGTGGCTGCCTCATCCCTGGAGGGGTTCAAGGCCAGGTTGGATGGGGCTTGGAGCAACCTGGTCTGGTGGGAGGTGTCCCTGCCCAGGGCAGGGGGTTGGAATTGGATGATCTTTGAGATTCCTTCCAACCTGAACCATTCCATGATTCTATGATTCTATGTCATAAAGTGAGATGTGAAAAGGTGTAGTAATTGGGAGCTCTCTCACAGTGACCTGAGACGGGACAATGAATTTTGAAGGATATAATGGGAAGTCACTCCACATGGATGGGTCAGTGCTGCTGGTTTTTTCAGCTTTAATTTTCATGTTTCTGTACAAGGCACGTAAAATGGACAGCAGTGATTGTTTAACCAAGTTTCCTTGCACATCAAAAAAGGTCATTTCAGGTTTTTGTGTCAGTTCAATGTTCTGTTGTCCCATGGCACCTTGCACCAAAGTAACCATAATAAGCTGCTCCTCGCCCAAGGGGTTTAGCCCATTGGAAAGTGATCTGTAGTAGGATGCACTGGTTTTCTTCCCTGAGACAGCAGGTGAAAGAGGACTACCCGGAAGAAAAGACCATTTTAAAACATGTTTATCCTTATCTGTACATTTAGATTTTTGGAGGTTTGCAGTTAGAGTAATTTTCAGCCACTCAGTCAAAAGTCACATTATATGTGTGTAAATCTATACATTAACATACTAACGTGCGTGCCCCACTCTAATGTAGTCAGGTAGTGAAAGCTGATAATTTGCAATTTGCATTTTTCCCGAGTCTGCTTTCCTGGAAGAGGGCTGTTTTTGGCAGAAGGAGAAATTCAGGGAATATTGTCCTTCCAAACAGTGGCTCCTAAAGCAGAGCACAGAGGGATGAACCAGGTGCCAACTGGGTTCTATTTCCTGGGCCTTTTTGCCAACACTTTCTGTCTTATATCCAAAATGACGTTTATTACCCAGAGTTAATACGAAGCATGAGGTGAGATCCTGGGCTGCTCGATAAACGTATCTCCCTTGCCCATGTCCTTCACAGAACAGGGAATATTAAGATATTACCCATTACAGTTTTTCATGTCACACTAACCCCTGTAGAATATAAGTATGTGTATTGACATACTGATAAGAAAACAAAATAGAGAAATATGTATTTCAACAATGTTTCTATTACAGAAGCAACCAACAAAGATTTTTAGTTATTAATGCCATTGAAAATTCATTTTTATTAAACTGAAAGGGTCTACTGCTCTCTTGTTGACTTTATAAAAATATCTCTGAATTATCAGCATGGAAAGGTACTTTTTGGTTGAACTTCAGTGAGGCTGCCAATACAGTTGAATTCTCTCCCTAGCCCTGACCATTTCTGCTACTGGTAGATAAGCCTGTCTCAAAGTCTTAGAACCTGTTGCTTGATGAAAAACAGAAATGGGATTTCATCATAAAATAGGTATCACATTTAGGCAGTTCTACCAGTGCAGTGGTACTTTACTGTGTTGGACTTCTTTTTTTCACCCGTGCTTAGACTTATTAGCCATGCACTTACTAAGCCAGAGGGACACTCTTCAGGACAAGTAGCCTAGTTGTGTATTTATACACACCAAGCTACACTCATAACATCATTCAGGTTGGAAAAGACCCTTGGGATCATCAAGTCCAACCATCAGCCCTACTGCACAATGTTCTCCCCCACACCAGATCCCCCAACACCACAAAGAACCAGAACGATGCATAGAAGCAGACCTGCAAGAGAGGAATCCTTTATTTCCAAGCAATTCTGAAAAAAAGCAGTAGTTGCTTGTTTTCTCTAACAACCAAATCCTGTTGTAAAGACAGGACTGTGCCCAGAGTGAAAAGGGGAAGTCGAAAGGACCATTTGGAAAAGATGTGCAAACTCTTCATTTTTATCATTTATTTACTTGTGCCACGTCCGTGCTGATCAGTTTACAGAGCTTGAGTCTCTGCCTCCCCTCTTGAATACACATCTCAATAACTTGTTAAATCAGCCTGTTAAAACAGCTTTTGCTTTACTGTGTTCAGGCAAAGGCTTCAGATTTTTAATACGTACACACACACAACATTTAAGACCAGATTTGGGCTATTAAAATTTCCCCGTGGCTAAAAAAGGGCTAGAATTGCACATTTAGGTGTAGAATAAAACACGTAAAGCTTCTCAAAGGGCTTTCTGACAGTGCCAGCCCGGGAGGTCTTCTTTTCTTAGTGTAATTATTTCTCCATGTATTTATTTAAAGCCAGAGAAATGTATTTCAAAGATGTTGTTCAACTACGGAAGAAAAGTAAAAACAAGCTGGAGGTTCTGAAAGGGCTGGGTAAAGCCCTTAACAGCAGAGAGGGAAAGCAGCCCAAAGCTCTGAAGTGTCTGTCCCCAGGGCTGAGGGTGCAGGTACCGAGGTTCCCGCTCATGGTGGTAGGAGCCCATGGAGCCTGCAGAAGGGTGGGAGATCAAGGCCCTGGGGTCGGTTCTCCCCGTATCCCACTCTAAGAGCACTTAGAATCATGGAATCATAGAGTTGTCTCGGTTGGAAGGGACCTTTCAGATCATCGAGTCCAACCATCAACCTAACTCTGAGAAAAAAAATATTACTAAACCACGTCACTATGTCATCTCAGCTTTTAAATCCCTCCAGGGCTGGTGCCTCAACCACTGCCCTGGGCAGCCCATTCCAATGTGCAGTAACTCTTTCTGTGTAAACTTTTTTCCTGATCTCCAATCTGAACCTCCCCTGGCACAACTCGAGGCTGTTTCCTCTTGTCCCATCGCTTGTTCCTTGGGAGAAGAGACTGATGCCCCCACCAGGTACCCCCTCCTTTCAGGGAGTTGTAGAGAGCGAGAAGGTCTCCCCTCAGCCTCCTTTTCTCCATGCTCAACACCCCCAGCTCAGGTACCCACTGGCCAGGCTGGTGACACTGGGACTGTATTTGGAACTACAGAACTCGGGTGTATGACCACAGCTGTGCATCCCTACATAGATTCATCCCGTAGACATACATAAATCAGAGAATGCTCTAGGGTTGGAAAGGACCTCTGGAGATCATCTTGTCCAACCCCCTGTCAAAGCAGGTCCTCCTAGAGCAGGTCCCACAGGAACTTGTGCAGGTGGGTTTGAATGTCTCCAGAGATGGAGACTCCACCACCTCTCTGGGCAGCCTCTGCCAGGGCTCTGCCACCCTCAATGTAAAGAAGTTCTTCCTCATGTTTAGATAGAACTTCTTATGTTCCAGTTTGTGCCCATTACTTCTTGCCCTGTCACTGGGCACCACTGAAAAAAGCCTGGCCCCATCCTCCTGACACCCACCCTTGAAGTTATAGGTGTTGATCGAATTCCCCCTCAGCCTTCTCTTCTCCAGACTCAAAAGGCCCAAGTCCCTCAGCCTTTCTTCCTAAGAGATGTTCTAGGCCCCATATCATCTTTGTGGTCCTCTGCTGTCCCCTCTCCAGCAGCTCCCTGTCCTTCCTGAACTGGGGAGCCCAGAACTGGTCCCAGTGCTCCAGCTGGGGCCTCCCCAGGGCAGAGCAGAGGGGGAGGATGACCTCCCTCCACCTGCTGCCCACACTCTTTTTGATGGACCACAGGATGCCATTGGGCCTTCTTGGCCATCAGGGCACATAGCTGGTTCATGGACATCTTGTTGTCTACTAGGACTCCCAGGTCTTGTGCCTCAGAGCTGCTCTCCAGCAGGTCACCCCCAACCTGTCCTGGTGCAGGGGGTTATCCCTCCCAAGGTACAGGACCCTGCACTTGCCCGTGTTGAATTTCCTCAATCTAGATAGATCCATCCTGTAGATGGACAGAAATCAGCCGGATTGCTCTCAGTAGGGCTGCTTTTGTTCGAGGTGCTGTTAACTAAGGTGAAAAGTAATGGTAACAGCACCAGGGACTGATGCAGTTCTGTGACGCTTTGCCAATCAACAAAATCCTTACAAATAAAGTACCGCAAATAAAGAGGTGAAGAATGAAGGATTGTCTAAGAGTTTTTCATCACGGTTTCACCATCTCTTCGTAGCACCAGTTTTCAGTATTTTCTGAGGTAAATAACCACTATAATTTCTGTGAGTGTGGTTTTTTTGGGTGTTGGGTTTTGGATACAGAAGGAACAGAGGGAAACACAACACACAGCAGCAAAGTGGCTTCTTTAACGGGACACCGTTGCCGGTATCTCAGCTTCCCAGAGCAGGTTAACGTCCTCAGTAGCGTTCCTGGCTCTCTAATAGTTTCTATCTCGCTTCTGCCATTTTATGCTAAGTACAGTAAAGGGGTGAGAAATTAGGTAAACACCCATGGGAGGATCAAAATAATTTATACTACACCACAGACATTTCAAGGCTTGCAGTCTCTGAGCAACCACTTGCTGAGCTGAGTAGCTCAGAATGGTAAAGTATACTCCATAAATCAGAAATCCTCATCAGGGTTTCTGAAAAAAAAAAACATTATTTTGCCAATGTTTTTATTAAAAACAGTACAAAATAAATTTTAACATAGGCCTTTTGCAGGCTTCAAGGAATCTGAGGATTTTGATAAAACAAACTTCATTTAAATGACCAAGTAGTGAATTTAGAAAGGTATATAGTTATCAAACTTTCTACTAATGGCAGTGGTATTTTCTGGAAAATACTATGTAGAAGCAGAAGAGTTTACCAGGTATCTGAAAATACATGACTATCGACCCATGGTCTGTTTGCTTTACAGTCATATATGTTAATTGTGTATGCATGTGCAGTTAATGGTGAGCAGAGGCAAAGAATGGACAAGCTTGGATATCAAAATCTTCGTTGTACAGAATGGATATATAGCAGATTGCTATATGATACTGCATTTCCCCCTGAGCCTCTGGGCCATGGTCTGTAGGAGCCGGGGAGACGGTGCATTCCCCGAATCGCAGACTCTGACGAAGCAGCAAATCCGTGCCAGTTTAGGTGTTGGCTTTTTGCATGGTGTGAATGCATCTGGTAGAAACAAAGCCTAGGAATTCTGGTGGGTTCCACACCTGGGCTGGAACAATCCTCACTCTCCATACAGACCAGGGGATGAGGTGTTAGAAAGCAGCCTTGAGGAAAGGGCCTTGGGGGTGCTGATGGAGGAGAAGCTGGACAGGAGCAGGCAGGGGGCACTTGTAGCCCAGAAGGCCAAGCACATCCTGGGCTGCATCAAAAGATGCGTTGCCAGCAGATCCAGAGAGGTCATTCTGCCTCTTTGCTCTGGTGAGAGCTCACCTGGAGTCCTGTGGGCAGGTCTGGAGCCCTCAAGCTAAGAAGAACATGGACCTGATGGAGCAGGGCCAGAAGAGGGACACAAAAATGATCAGGGGGTTGGAGCACCTTTGCTCCGAGGACAGGCTGAGGGAGCTGGGGTTGTTCAGCCTGGAGAAGAGGAGGCTGCGGGGAGACCTAAGAGCAGCCTCCCAGTACCTGAAGGGGCTACAGGAGAGATGGGGAGGGTCTGTTTACAAAGGGCTGCAGGGACAGGACGAAGGTCAATGGCTTCAAGCTGGAGAAGAGCAGATTTAGATGGGATATTAGGAATAGGTTCTTTACTCTGAGGGTGGTGGAGCACTGGAACAGGTTGCCCAGGGAGGTGGTTGAGGCCCCTTCCCTGGAGATATTCAAGGGGAGGCTGGAGGAGGCCCTGGGCAACCTGGTGTGGTTGGGGGTGTCCCTGCTGACTGTGGGGAGGTGGGACTAGATGACCCTGGAGGTCTCTTCCAGCCTGGACCATTCTATGATTCTATGAATTAGCCTTGGCTCAGGCCAGTGAGTAATCGATACGGGGTAACAATTTTAGTTAATTATTCTGGACTCTTACTTTGGTGAATGAGCCCTGGCAATAAAGTTTCTACCATTATCAACTGCAGATACGGTGCCCTGGGGTGTGAATGCCGCCTTGTTTGCAGGTATTTATTTGACTGATAGAAAACATGAACTTTTACCCCTCAATTGCAAGATAGCGAGGAAATTATGTTTATTCTGCTCGGTGTGTGCAGTGTGTCTCGTGTCTGCTAATAACCGCCAACCCAGCTACAAGAGAGAGGATGGGCACGAAATGATAAAATCAGGAATGTGATTCAAGTGCCATTTAGGGTGGAAAATCTAGAATTTTAAAATGCTTTGTGGCTGTACCGGTTTTCATTGCTTTCATTACTACTGTACCTCAGAGCAGCAGAGAGAAAAGCTTCTGAAGTTAAGATTACCCGTAGGATTTGTAAATCATATTGATGGAAGTAATTGGTAAACTGCTTAATCAAGCCTGGCTCGGAGGTGAATGAGGACCGCAGGACAGAAAATGTGGGCTGTGTAAGTAACCCAACAAGTCAGTGGAGTTCTTTTTTCTGAAAGAAACAAAGATAGCAGTAATTAATGACCCTGACTCTGTGCCAAAAAAGCTTTCTTCTGACAACTCCAACTTAATTAAAACTTAAGACATTTGAATGGCCTCAGAAAGCCCCCGATGGGGTGAACTCTTGCAAACTCGTGAGAAAATTTTGTAAATTAAAGGAAAAGATGTGTGTTACCACCGGTGCCATGACTCTAATCCCTAGCAGTCAAAGAATCTATTTAGCCAAAGCCTTTTCTTTTAACTGGCTCACACCTGCAGGCTTACTGGCACTTCCTCTGTGCCCGAGCAGGCAGTTTTTGTGTTTTTAGGGAAGATCAGATAATAGGAGCCTTGCTGTTACTTTTGTTTTTGTGCATTGTTCATTAGGCTGTGAGTGTTGCAGGCACACTTGATATGCTCGGCTGGCCCGGGGAGAGAGGGCAGGGGGGGGACGGGACAGAGGAGACCCCGAATGCTTTAGGACGGGGGCAACGTTAGCCAGGGAAAAAAAAAAAAATGAAAAAAAAAAGTAAGTTTCACGCAAAAAACCGCTTCAAATTAAAACTCC
>VXBJ01003179.1:7316-47316 GCA_013400055.1 Nycticryphes semicollaris | reverse complement strand
ATTTAAAAGCAGGAATACTCTGAGGTTATGAAGCTGGTTAAGACCCCAGATTAAGAGCAGACTTTTGTTTAGCTTCCAAAACCTGATAGTTCTCTCTTACGACTTGCTTTTGGAGGGTGTACAGCCGCACAGTTCATACATAATGCGAAATATTTCTCCACTTCTTTGTTAGAAAAGCTCGCCGTGACTTTCACCCCTTTGGGTTAGAGATGAGAGGAGCCATTGCTGGTTCTGTAACATCTGTTTCCGAAAAACACAAAGATATCCCCCCCCCCACCTCGTGACCTGGTCCTTTCGGGGGGCTCAGGTGGGGCTTTTGCCCTTCAGGCCTGCTGCTGGCAGGGCAGTGATTTGGGGCAGAGCACGTCAAGGCAGTGGCTGTGCCAGTAATTTCAGGGTAGGTGTCTGTCCCTTTCAGTGGCATTTCTGAACTCCAGGTATTTATTTCGGAGTTGGTTGTGGTTGTGCAAGGATGCACGTGTGTGTGTGTGTGCACGTGGATGTGCAACACAGTGAACAATTCTTTCATTTAGCAAAGAAATTTAAAAAATTTGCAACTTCGTTTTCTTTCCGTGATGAACGGATTTGGTTTTCTTTGGCCCTCAGCCCTGTCATGGATTAAGAGGGGAGAGTTTTGAACTACTAATTTCTGATCACTATGCAAAATATGCCTAGAACATAAGAATTTCAGTTGGCATTAACTATAAACAAATTTCCAGAGGTATTTAAACGTGTGACCATAAAATATTTCTGCTGGCATTTCCTTACTAGTTAGCAGCTGTGACAACAGTCTCCAAGCATCTATTAAGGAAAAAGGAAGACATTTTGTAATATAGATTAAGAGAAATGAGCGAGAAGATAATAGGCAAGAGAAAAAGCTCTTGGATACAGCCGTCTTTTGTTCTTAATTGGAAAAGTGTTTAAACGGAGTGAATTTCAGTATGAATGTTGAACTTCAGCTGCGTTCCATAAGTTACACTGAGTGTAGCTTTAACGCGTTTAATTTCAGACATAACTAACACCAATCAGATAGGGATTCTTGAAAACAATTTATTCCATTTCGTTGGAATTTCCATTTTGCTGGCTGTAATCTCAACTATGTCAATGGTAGCCAAAGCTGGATGGGATGTTTCGGTTAAGAATTATATCTATCTATATTATTTTTTTTTTGCCCATTGTTTCTTCTAGCATCTTCTTGCCAAATCTTCTGGAGCGCTTGTAATTTCCTCTGTACAGAGCCCAACAGGCTCATCAGCAGCAGAAGGTAAACATAATAGATGTGAGGAATTTCTGGAGATTTATGAGGTTTAGCTTTCTGAAACATGCACTGTGTCTGGCAATCCGAGGATGTGGCCACATGTGGACTCTGTGAATTGAAAACGTTATAAATGGGGCATCATTTAGCCCTGGTTAGGAATGAAATTCAGGAACAAAAGCCGCGTCCTGCAGTAGCGCTTAAGCATCGCTTCTGCCCCGCGACAGCGTGTTTCAGCTCAGAAGGATGACCGACAGGGAGGTTAAGCTTTTGTTGAAAAGTCTAGGAAATTTGACAAACAGATTAATATCCCTGTTATTTAATAAATTAAGCTCACTACCTGCAGTCACCCGTCTCTCTTTGGGTTGAAACAATCAGATCAGGGATCATGACGCAGCAGCCTAGGAATATGAAACTGCTCTGAACTGGGGAGACTGGCATTATTGGGATTTGGTATCAAAAGCTTCAGAGCAAAAAATGTAAAAGTAGGAGCCCCGTAACGGTGCCATTACTCCAAACATTAATTTGTTAAATTCTGGCCCCTGTTTATGAAAATGTAATTGAAAAATTGCACTCCTACATCAGTTTATTGAGCTGATAAAAGGAGATACATTAGCAAAGACAGAAACATGCCATCCTAATGATCATGATAATATCACTGCATGTTAAAGTGCTCTTTTAACCTTTTTCAGTGGGCTTTTCTGATATTAATTAATCAGCTTGAATGCTGTCAACATCTCAAGCACTAGAGTGCTAGCTCCAATTCCGTGCCAGGCATTTCTCCGCATCTCTTTCTTTTATATGGTGAGCTAGAAGGGCCCAGAAGAGCATTAGCAGGAGAGTCGAGAGAGGCCTCTTCTTCCTGCCCATTGTTTACCCCCGGTATTGCTTGATGGAAGAGCTCGTGTCCATGAGCTTCGGTTTTCCACGGCCCGTTTCATCGCCGTGCTCAAGGACTTGCATAAATGAAAGATGGGATCGTTCGGAGATAAATATTGCTGAGAATATCACTCCAGCCCTCATCATCCGCTAAAACAGAGCGGGGAAAGGCAGACTTTAGTGGGAAGGGTGGTTAAACAAAAGCTTCCCTGACTTCAGAGAGGAATGACCCTTGAAATGGTGCTCCGTGGCGTGTTTAGAAAAAAAACCTACAAACTTTGCAGGGCTGCCTCGTGCTTTAGTTTCTGCCCGGTAATAGTGCTGTGGGGTGCTTCCAGCTGCAGCAGCCCTAATTGCTACGATGGCAACGATAAGCCATTTGCATATCGGCTTTGGGCCAGTGACTGATTCTGGTGCTCGCTGCTTCCTAAAGTTTCTGTGTGTTGACGTCCTGGCGTTTCTCCCCGACCCCGGGAGCACGGTGAATCCGGGAGAATGGGCTTTTTTCTACCTCCCAGCATTCACCCACACGTTCCTAAAACATTAGAAACACCTTAAAAACATTAAGAGTATATTTTTGAGCTTCATTTGGAAGACAATATATTTCCAAGAGCGGAGTACCAAATAGCTAGATATCATCAGAAAACAGCATTCAATTATTAATGAAAACAAGACGTTGGCTTGGAATGAGACGCGACTGCCTGTTTGCTGGAGTTTGTACAGCAAAGGTAAATAATGAAATCCCTTTCCTAAGCTAACCTACACAGAGGTTTTGATTTAGAGGTATTTCTTAACGTGGAAAATACAAATAAACATTTTAACTCCCCTTGCAAAAGAGGAAAATAGTCTGGAGTTTGTGCAGGTTTTGTGTGCGTTTGTCAGGAGCAGCTATTGTGGAAGTGGGATTACTGCCTGACAATTCCATCATGTCTGGGGAAGTAATGTTTGGGAGGTGAAGTAATACAATGATGCTAATCCAGCTTTTTATAATCAGCCTCCTATGTATATAATATTTATGTTATTGTCTGTGCGGGGTTTTCTTTTCCTAGAAGCATTCCTTATCTACTAGAATTCTTGTTTGACAAATGAGATTGGATTACCAAGTCACAGCTGTATACACTGCTTGATGTATTGCTGTAGGATTGATAATTCAGAAAAGCAATGTAGTATTTGGGGGTTAATTTTCTTTTCTTAGATACAAGAATCTAATGCTGCTCGCTAGATATTTTCTTCATTTTTGTTATCTAAGTTTTACCAGGTTTAGACTAGTTATTGACTCAGTTAATGTAAAAAATGTTGATATGCTGTCAATATTAATGTAGATGTCAGTCCAACACTAGTCCCTAATGTATGTAAGAGCAAGTATTTTTTACCTTGATACAGAAAGGCAGTCATGTGTGAGATTTAATATACATCCTAATCTATCTTGTCATTGCACTAGCCATGGGTGATGTGCTAATGTATGGGCAACCATTTTCTTTTTCTCTTCACACAATGGAACAGACACACATGAATGACAGCCAAGTCCCCGCTCTGTAATTATTCGGAGGGCAGTTAGAACCTACAGAAGGACCACGGGACTTTTACTACAGACTTAAAGTCTAGGGCCTTTTTTTCCCTCCCCCTTTCCCCCATCTTCCAGGGAACTATATGATCACTAATAACTGGGAACAAAACAAAGCAAAAACCTCCCAACCCACCCCAACCAAGAAGTGGCTAAACCTAAGTAAGCATCATAACACACACAGAGCTTGGAATTTCAGTTCTGAGTCCTCACACACCCAGCCAAATATTTTTATGAATTTGAATGCATTCTTTGTGCTGACATGATCATTTTGATTCACTTCCTTGGCCAAATACGTGTTTTATCATACAGAAGATTTGTCATCAAGTGTTTCTAAAAAGTGAATAATCAAAATGAGCTCTTTAATTAAATGTCTCTTTTATATTCATTTTCCTTTTCCCTTTCTCCATTTCTTTTTCAAATTGTGAAAAACTATAGAAGTATGGCATTGTGAATATAAGTTGACACGGTGTAAGATAAGCAAGCAAAAATTAATGCCCATAGCATGTCTCATCTTTGTGTGGGTTGGCAAAACCAAAAACCTCAATATTGCTTTTTACATAAAAGCCATTTTGATGAGATCGCAGTTTCCTAAAAAGCGAGTCCAAAATTACACATTTCTTAACGCAGCTTGAGTCAACAAATCTTTGCCTTCTCGTGTTAATTTATAATATCGCTTCCTTTTGTTCCTCTTTTCCAACTGCAAGAAACCGTCCTTTGCGCTCTCAGTCCGCCTTTGTGTGAGTGCAGATGGAAATGAGCCTCCACACCGTCCAGATCATAAAGATAAGCAACCGCCTGCAATTTCAGCATTATTTTTTACTATACGTTTAGGGAGGGAGGGTACATCTTCTCCCCTGTGGTTGGATGCTATTATTTGTAGACTAAAGCTATTGCTTTCCTGGCACCTTCCAGTGTTGCGTTCAGAATTAAAATCACTATGCACGTCTCCGCTAACTCTAAATTGAGACTGGTATGATTTTAGCCACGGAAACTGAGTGCCAAAGTCCACACCCACGGCTTTATATGGAAATATTCCATTTAGCACCAAAAAAAAAAAAAAAAAAAAGAAAAAAAAAAGAAAAAAAAAGGGAAAATAGAAAGAATCCCAAAACATTCTATTTTTAGAATATATGTTATAATCCCCATACTACTTAAGTTTCCTATGAGTACTCTTCTTCCCTGAGAGTAGTAATATAAGGCTAAATTGTTACCTTATGTTTTCCTGGGGTGGGTTTGTGACCGCTGACAGTTGCAATTAGCAATGATTATGGACATTAGCACACTTCACCGTCACTATTATTTTTATTTCAAGTCCAAAGGCTTTCTGTGCACTAAGGGTATGAGGAATGGCTGTTTTACCCTCCTAGAACGTGAGGAGGTTCCTAGCGCACCGTGGCCGCGGTGATGCCCCGGCCCTTATTCGCCATCGGTAGGAAGCACTAGTTTGTGCCTTGTGGAGAGAATCTTGTGTAAACACCTCGATGGAGTCGTGTGGTGTCCTCCTGTGTGCCTTCTGATCCACCCACACAGGCTCAGAAGAGCTCTTGATGCTGCCACAAGGAAGGGGGGCTGGTGTCAGATGCTTTGATATGCAAACAATTCTTTTTATTATTATTATTTTCCACTGAATTGTTCCTAGTGGTTTCTGTGTGGTTCCCCATTCAGGTAAACTCCACACACATTCGGTGCTTCCGGGTGCCTGAATTCGAGGTGTGAACTGTGGTGAGACACAAGAGATGCTGAAGTGGGTGACAGGCAATAGAAGTCTTCTCACCACCTTAGGGCTTCTGCAAGGTCAACACTTTCAGCAAGTCCATTCAAGAATCATCCATCTTCCACCTTTTATGACTCAAATCGCAAAATCTATCGCCAGTTAAAATTTATGGCAGGGTTTAAAGCTGAATTTCTCACCTGCAAATGCTACCATCCCCTCTTGTAGCTTAGCGGCGCTGCCCATAGTACCTCAACACGGGGGTGCTCTTGGATTAAAGATATCTACAGGAAATTGTTGGAAAGCCTGAGAATATTGATTTGAAATTGAGCACAAGTGCTAAGTTTTGTGGGAGGGGTAGGAAATCGGGTCTTTGCTCGAATGTAAGGTGTGTACCTGTGATTTAAATTTCTCTCTCCTGAGTGTTCAGAAACACCTATGGAGTGCACAAGACCATACAAACCAGTTCATTTAGTATCTCTGTGACCTGTCATGTTAATATGTAAATACATGTGCATACGTATTTAGACAAATCTAAAAACATGCATTATTTACATGCTGTAACAGATTTTTTTCTGAGCCATTACAGTCTATTATGTAAATATGTATTTAAAGGGCATAATATTTTTTTAATTTCATTGAATTTTTGACTTGATAGGTCATAATGGCTGGGATCCTTTACACAGTACCTCATAATTTATTTCAGTCTGTATTATAGATGTTGCTATGATGTTAATATGAATTTGCATATAAGATATGCTTCAAGAAGTTACTGTACACATGAAGATGAATAATTCACTGATTTTAAATGGAAGAGAGAACATCAAAACTGATTAGTTCACATAAGGGTAAGATTCATCCTCTCTGCAGAAGGCTAGCACAAAACCTAGGCATCATTTAAGCCTCACTTAAGCCCTCAAAATGCAGCTTAAATGGATTTTAACTGGTGCATAGGCTTTGCTCTGCCAGTTGCTGAAGTACTCAATTTAATCTGCAAGGGAATAATGTATTTCCTAAAGGCTCCCCTTTTCTAGAAGCAAATTAGTAGGTCTCCTAGGAGCTCGCAACTTCCAGCCGTCCCCTGAATTTCACCTCATTGTTTGCAAGAGGAGTGAAATCCAGTTTTAGACGGGACACGTGAAGTGCCTTTCTGTGTGAGGAATGCCATCTGGTTTGGGTCACGGCTGTACCAGCAGCAGAACGTGGTACAGAGGTGGCTGACCGTGTTCACAGAACATGGACACATCCACTAGAGACTGAGGACAACTATTCATCCCAGATTTATCTTCCAGCCCATGCAAATTCAGATTCCAGCTTGCACACCATAAGTAAATCTGGAATTTGGGGGGTTCTGAGGTGCCCTCAGGAACTGTTTGTTCTTCTGGTTACTGGGATGAGGTGTAACATTTGGATGTGTTGATTTTCAGTCACCAGATATGACTAAACATAAGCAGAAAGGGGAAAATAAAAAAAGAAAAAAGGGCTCAAATTGTTCTTGACCAGTTAATTCTCCTGGTTACGGGACGGTGCTGGCACTGGTGGATGGTTTTGTAACAGGAACCTGACAGCCGCCAGTAGCAGATGCTGAGGGACTGGAGAGAGGAAGAGGTCAAGCATGTAGTCATGCTTCCCTGGCACAGCATCCCAGCTCCTGGCCAGTTTTCCAGACATCTCGTTTTCAGCAGACCGGCCTGGAGCTGCGAGCGCGGGAGAACAAAGAATACCCACAGGCTTTAATAATGGAGAGCGTCTCAGGAGGGACAGTAGGAAAAGGGAAAGTGTGACTTGGGCTCCAAAACTTGCTGGGAGTGAGGACGTCAGAGGAAAATAGACATGTCTAGATAATTGTGCAATGGCAGAAATGCAGAGAAGCTGGATTCGTCTCGGGTGCGGGTTGTTTTAAACTACGTTTATCTAATACTTTCTGAGCAGTAGGTTTTGCAGTAGAACAGCTGTTTGTAAGGAACATCCAGGCTCAGATTGCAAAGAAAAAACTGCTGCAGGGCCTAACTTGAGGCCTAACTGGAATAATACAGGTTTATAATACACAAAATATGCAAAACACGTTACAGCCTTGGAGTAGGAGATGTGTGGAGAGGTGGAGGGGAAGCGTAGGATCCTAGAAATTCTTCCAAAATCTACAGAAATCCCAGGAAACTCCAGTGTCCCACCCAAAGATGCCTGGCAGACAAGGGTTTCCATTCTTAGAAGAAAACTCCTGTTTTCCAGTGGGGTCCACAACAAGCGGCCTTGAGATCAGGCTCTGAAGAACCTGTCAATTAATCAGTGCCATAATTACTGGTGGGCAGTGTGACACATCTGGAGCCCAGGGGCCACTGGTAGCCATTTAGCCACGGTGGGATGCCACAGAAAAGGCTCTGGGTCTTTGCCACTGACTCTTCCTGTAGGGCAAATTGTTCTGGCAATGGAGGAGGATTTGAATCTCTTCCAATTGTTATAAAAACCAAAGCCAAAACCTGGGTAATGTTCTCCCATGTCACATTAAAGCCATCTGTCTTCCTTTTGAGATGTTTTGGGGAGGTTTTTGGTTTCTCGCTTGGGGTTTTGTTGGGGTTCTCTTGTTGTTAAAGCAACCTGTTGAGTGGGAAGTCAAGCTCTAGTGGGCCCTGAGGAGAGAGGTCCCGATGGGAACAGAAACACTTCTAGAGAGGTTCAGCAAGAACTGTAAAACAACCTCCTGAATTATGTGGAGCAGCCTTTGCCTGAGCCGAGGCCTGGGCTGTGCAGGGAGAAACCACACTGGAAAAAATGTTTCTTAAACTCTGTAAGATGCCACATGGCCCAGGACTGAAGCAAAGTGAATTCCCTTCATCTTCCCCTATTGTCTTACCTTCTCTCCCTTCTATCTTAGAGCCCTGGATCAAAATGCGTCTGTTAACTGGCTTTAGAGAGAGAGAGAGAGATGTCAGTTTCTCTGTCTGTAATGAAAGCTCTACAATGTCATGGAATGTATTAATTATTAAAATTAGCTTAGAAAAGCTAATAATATTGAGCATTTGTATAGAAATAATTCAAAGAAGTCCTCTGGAACATATGGATAAGAGCTGCTTACAATTGTAA
Source organism: Nycticryphes semicollaris (assembly GCA_013400055.1). NCBI lineage: Eukaryota > Metazoa > Chordata > Aves > Charadriiformes > Rostratulidae > Nycticryphes > Nycticryphes semicollaris. Next base: position 38,823 of record VXBJ01003179.1, on the reverse strand, counting down.
AGCAAAAATATTAAATAATATACATCATTTGGGGGCAGAAATTAGATTATCTATGCTCTGTGTGATAATAATTTCTTCACATTCATGCTCTGAATGTTTACTAGTATATTTTATAAGAAGTCATTACAGTATTCATTTGAAAAACTCTTTTTTTTGTGATTATGGATCTCATCCCTTTTGAGGGAAATACCAGATGTTACAATTCCCTATGGTGGGCTAAATTTTTTGCTTGCAAAATTTTTCTTTTTCTAATAGACATCAAAGAAATGGTTCAACTATGTGAGCCTGAAAAACTTGTGGGGGATTTTTTGGTTGTTGTTTATTTTTTGTTTTCTACACGTAGCTTTAAAACATTCTGAACCAATTCTTTTTCTGGTTTGCTTAGAAGAATCATTTGAGTCTGGAGTGAGACCTCACAGCTCAACTTCTAGCCTGGAGCAAATTTTCTTAAAAGGCCTGGGAGAAAGGGGGTTGGAGAGGAAGGAGGGAAGAGAAGGGAAGGGAAGGAAGGAGGGAGGGAGGCCTCAGCAGTGGAGACCTGTTTCCTTAGACCTCTTGGAGAGCAGCTCTGAGGAAAAAGACCTGGGTGTCCTGGCGGACAACAGGATGACCATGAACCAGCAATGGGCCCTTGTGACCAAGTAGGGCAAGGTCCTTGGGGGCATCAAGAAGTGTGTGGGCAGGAGGTGGAGGGAGGTCATCCTCCCCCTTTGCTCTGCCCTGGGGAGGCCCCAGCTGGAGCACTGGGATCAGTTCTGGGCTCCCCAGTTCNNNCCTTCCAACCCCAGAGCATTCTGTGATTCTGTGAAACACTAACCAAACCTTAGCTCTAGCATCGTGAGCGGTGACGCTACAATACAATGCTAACAAGGACTCCTGAGATAAATACAACATCAATTAAAGGCTTCCAGGTGTGTCACCAGGGGTGGATAAAAAGAGAGAATGGGAAAGAAGTTGTGCCAGCAGACCTTATGGTTTTGTAGTAATTAGTAATCTGTGCAGGTGTCTATTATGACTAACTGACAATAAATCTTGGTTTCTGTTTTGAATATTGCTTTTGTTTCCCAAGTTCCATGCCTGAAGGGGAGAAAGAAAATGACTAGAAGATTAATTACTGCAATGGTTACTCCCAACAAGATAAAATGGAAAGTAGTAATCCACTGAATGAGATTAAATGTTCTTCTTATTATTTTCATATTTTATTTTGATAACAGAAAACTGATGGCAGTGGAGGTTGTGTGGGGGTATGTATGTACTGAGTTTTGCATAATGATGGAAAAACAAGCCTACTGTGTCAACAGCCTTTCTTTGAGTCGTGTGCGTAAGGCAAAATTTTTTTCTACTTCAGCAAAATGATGGAAAGGTTCCCAAACCTTCCACGTTTGTGCAGTAACCTCTAATTCTGAGCACAGTGACAAACTGTAAGTAAATTTTACCATAGAGCTCTGTTTTCCTTAGCCTCTCCATCTGCTCGTTTTTGACACCCCTGTCATTAACTGTCATTTTCCTTTAAATATACAGTGAAGCTGAAAGGCCAGCTCTACATCACATCATTTTAGATTAGGGGCAGTTCCTTTGAGCTGAGCACTGTTTAGGTGTCAGAAAGAAGTCTCTGACCTCTCTCGTACCACACCGCCGCGGGGCCTTAATTAGTACTGACTCCAGCCATTACGGCAGGGAGGACAAAGACGACCACATCATTTTTCTACTTAGGAAGTTAGCGTCTGACCTAATAACTTGTCCAGGCTCGCAGGACACTGTAATGGCCATACAATGGCAGAGGGGATTATTTGTCAGGTCCTTTCCTCCCCTAAATGTAGGATAATTGGGGAAGTTAACTATGGGATCCCTCCGTCTTGCGAGAACTGTTTTAGGGTCTCGCTCTCTTGTTTTGTCATGGAGAAAAACAACAGAGAGAGAAGGAGTCAGATACTCAGAAATATAAAGAGAGTGATGACAAAGTACAGAGTGGTCCTGGCTAGAAGTATCTGATTATTTAAAACATCGCTCTTCTTCTAAGATCTGCTCTGGTGCTGCTGAGTTTTATCACTTATTCATGAAGAGCAAACTCAAGTCCACAATCAAATGAGCCTTTTTTTTTTCTCTTTCCTCCTTCCTTCATCCCACCCCTTCTTCATCCCATCCCCCAATCTCCTCGCAGAAATTCACTCTCACATGAGAAACGTTTTACAATGCTTTTGGCGCAGCATTTTTGGTCTATTTCACTAGAAATTGGACTTATTGCATCAGATGTCAGCATTATACAGTTCCACAGAATCTCCTTAATTTTCCTATTTGTTTGGTAACGTTCCACTGAGAAAACTCTATGCCAGAAAATAATAAATTCTTAATCTAGAATTCTCTCTCTTTCTTTTCTTTTCTTTTTCTTTTTATTTTTTAAATTAAATAAAGCAATTGAAAGTGCTGTAGGCTCGGTCTCACACCACGTTCCTTTATTATCAGCCCGTGTCACAGGCTGCAGCACAGAAGCCCACTTTATGCTGCTGCAGCAGAAATTTCTTCCACTGTAAATACATTTCAGGGAGTTGGCAAGATGATGTGAAACTCGCAGCAAGCTAAGACTCTGCTGCTGGTCAGTTCGTCAAGGTACAGATAGAACGTATACTTAGTACTTTTGAAATCTGTATATCTGTAATCGATTTGTCTCCAAGCTTAAGGCTTGATTTTTGTCCTTCTTGTGTAGGCAAGAGGTAACTCTTCCTGCCTGCCTTACACCACCCTGAGAACAAAACAAAAAGTACAAAAAAAAAGGAAATAAAATAAAATTTTATTCTAATTCTGATTTGATTTTCTACACATCTTGGTTTTAGTAATTTCTATTCTAGTTAGGATTATTTTTACGTCATGACTTTGAGCTGTATTGGCGTCTCAGAAATACCATAAAGTTACTACATCTCTAAGGAAATCTCTTCTGAAGTGATCACACAAAGGTAATTACAGTATTATCAAAGCTGCAAAGTGTTCCATAGCGTTTCTTGTGCTCAAACAGCATCTAAAGCAATAGAATACATTTAAATTCTACAGCAGGGCCTAAACTGAGCACAATTTGCAGGAGAGTAGAGGAGTTTCTACATGGAGCTATAGCCTGAGATAAGACTGTTGGGGCCAGGCCCTTCAGTCTGTGACAGCATGAACAAGCATTATTTCATTTACTCTAGGAGCTGAAATAACAGCCAATAAAGTGCTTCAGAGCAGTCCTTTGACTACATATCATATATTGCAATTTCCTTATTCTCTTTTAGATTACCCACATACATTGATTTTTTTTTTCTGAGCAGCAGGGAGGTGAACTTTACCTTCCTGAGCATAAATAATTCTGGATTCAGAAATATTCATTTCACCAGAAAGCCACTGCACAGAAGAGACCTGTGTGAAGGAAAGGATTCCTGACTTTCCGTGGATCTGTACGGCTACACAAGTTTATTCACCAAAACCAAGAGCAGCGTTTGCTGGCAGCTATTTTAGCAATTCAGCTGATGCTTTTTGCCCTCCATTTGCTGAAGAACAACGTCTGGTCAGTGATTGTATTCAGAAGAGAGATCAACATTTTAAAGGGCCATTGTCTGGCGACTTCATTATGGAAGCCGCTTGGAATGGGGAGTCGCTACCCGTCATTTTCCCATGGTGGAGAAGCACTTGAGGAGGGAAGATGGAGAGGAACCTCAACCCAAGGCCAAGGCATCCTGGGTGGATGCAGGGATGTCCCCCTGCCTGCAGCAGAGTCCATCCTGGGGGCATTGCAGGCAGCCAGGCTGGGCAGTCATGGGGGAACGGCAGAGGCATCACTTTTTACCCTCTGCCATTTAGTTAATCAAGATTAAACACATTTTCAGATTATTGGCCATTTCTCTTCCTCTCCCCACTGGTACCAGGGCCAAGGAGTTGCTCTGGCAGAGGGATACAGGACTGCCGGGCTGCGAGTACAGAGTTAGAAAACAGGGAATGTGGAAAACCCATGTGTGTGAGACAATCTCTGCAGAGATTCCCTTTCTCTCGTGCCCTGTGTGGAAGGCTGCAATTTTTTTCTAAGCTGGTTGACTTGCCAAAATTCAGGGTTCAGAAGATTGGAAGGTCACTAGCGAGTACTATGGGAAAAGGGCTTACATAGTTGGGCTCATATTTGTGTAAACGTGGTTGGGTTTCTGTAGCCATTACTGGTGTGTATGCACTAAGGACTGCACACCCGCAGGGGAATATGCATGGCCCTTAATAAATGAGGTCTTACCTGGTTTTGTGTGTGTGTGACTCAGCTTGGGATGGCTCCCTTCACAATGTTTTCACGTTGCTGGCAAATAGACATTAGAAAATAGACATTTTCCAACTTGCAACAACAATTTTTTAGAAGTGTTGTTTGAGGGGGAAAAAAAATCTAGAAAGGAAGAAAAATCAGAGGCAGGGACTACTTGGAGAGAACATTAATACTTTGACACAAACTAAGCAAAGCCCAAGAAATCAAAGTTGAGGCTGACATGATATTTTTCACTTGCGCCTCTCTGCCTGCCTTTTTTTTTTTTTCCTTTTGTTTTCTCTTTTTTTTTTTTCTCCTGGGTGATAAGGAGAGTGTCAAACAACTTAGAATACTCTGGCTTTTGTTGGTTTGAGTCATAACCTCATTGTTGCTAAGAGCTATTTCTTTGGCCTGTGAATAAGATTTTTATTTTTTTTTTGTCACGATGGTGTGGGTAGAAGAGTCAGATAGTATTAAAGCATATTCAACCATCCTTTTTACTTACTTTTAATCAACTTGTTCTTCTGAACAAGGTATGGAATTGATAGCTGTTATTGATTGCTTGTAGCATTACCTAATCTTCACTAAATGTAGGAAGCTTTTCAGATTTAGAAAGGTGGCAGAAAATGTCTAGTAATGACGCTGCTGGGAATTGAAGCTCAATACTGTGGTCAGTATAAAAGTGATATAGCTATAAGAGGCATTTTATTATAAGCCCATTGTTTTTTACTAAATGCTCAAGCTCGTGTAATTTACAGAGATTTTGAAGTTGCTTATGTGTTTATCAGCTGTTTCAGTATTTCATTTCTTCCAATTTACACCAAGAAAAAAACCCTTATATTAATGATAGCGTGCTGGAACTTTGTAAAACTACAGAATGCAGAGAATACAGTGCTGTACTAATGTAGAAAAGAGATGGCATTTATGCTTTCAATCCAAAGGGAAAAATGCAAGAAATCATTACTAAAACAGATATAAACGTGACCTTCACTGTGGTTCAGTAATTATCCTAGTCGGCAGTATGGTGTTTGTATCATGATTTTCCTTATTTCCTCTTTGTTTTCATTTTTATCTGGGTACTTCACTGGTGAGTAATAGCTAAAGGGAACCCATTATGCAAGGCGAGCATTCCGTTTGCAAGTGAATTTGCTTGTAGCTATTGCCACATTTGAACCTCACTAATGTATGTAAATTAAAAACTCTGGTATTCGGATCGCTCCTGTTTGAAATAAAAACAGAATCTGATCATTACAATCTGCAAGCCAGGTATTATCACTGGACTAGTGAGCCGCTGATGATAAATTGTACTGAATAGCTTGTGGATGGAATATTTTATCTCAGTTCTCTATCACACAGCACTGCATAAAATAAGAATGATTCATCAAGCATGAGAGCTGGTGGTTTATGAAATTCATTGCTCACGGCAAGTGTATTTTTTAAAATTCAAAAGACAAAGCAACTCACAAGGGTTATTTAGTAATCAGTGTGAATTACTTCTAGGTATAAGCCTTAGTGGAAAAAATTAAAAATACATTTGCTGTACGGGAAGCATTATTGCTGTAGGTGCTATAATTTAACTGCTTCTCATCTATAGCTTTTGTGTGTGTGTGTGTGTGTGACCATTTTGGATTCCAATCCTCCTCTTCCCCTTTATTTTTAAAAGTGAAACTGCATAATCAGTTGTAACAGGATTATTACATCGAACAAGTCTATTCTACGCTCTCAGCAGAAACATCTTCAGGGGCTTGTACACCTTAGGCTGCAGTGGATATTTTGTTTATTCAAAAAGACATGTAAAAGGAGAAGAGCAATATAAAGTCATCCTTTTTCCTTCAGATTTACAGTAAGAATGTTTCATTTCTTCTTGTGTATTGATGTCCCAAGGCAATGTTCCAAATGAAAAGATAATAACTTATGAAGAAGTGTCAAAAACTAATTAAGTTTTGTAACTTGTTTTTCCTTCACATAAAGTATATTTTTCATCACACTGTCCAGTCACATGCTGGGATTCTTGCTAACATCATCACATGCCAGTCACACCAACTCTCAGTGGTTCTTCTCCTCCTGTCATTATTTTCAGCATCAATTAATTTTCTCCTGACCTCGCCTTTAGAAAATGTAGCAGGGAATTATCAGTGCATGCTTTGCACAGTCTATTTGGAAGACATTAGGCCACTGTGCGTATTCGAAAATGGACTAGGCCAAACATTATATTTTCTCACCTGCAGGGTTGCCTAGTAACCTGAATTAAGGATTTTCACCAAGCCTTCAAGACAAATAAAAAAACGGTAAAGCAGGTTGACCCAGGTGGGAGAGTCAGACCCACGGATGCAGATTAGCATTTTGAGTGGGGAAATATAAAACACGGCTCCTCATTAACATTTACTGTGGAAATAGTTGTTGTAATTAAAGCAGCCTATTTTCTCGGCGAGCGCAAAGAATGTGATGCATCATATTTCACCGTGGCTAAACTCCTGTTATGAAACCCGCTTTGTTTTACTTTTTGACGTGTTATTTGCTCGTGGACTGTCAAAAATCGAACCCTTGTCGAAGGGACCGAGGAAACACCTTTAAAAGATGTAAATCCATCTTGGGAGGCGTTCTGGCTAAAAGCGCGTGCGCTGGCCTACGTTGGGCAGCGATTCACGTAGATATGTTCAGCTTTCATTTAATCACTTCAAGGAACTAAATTCCTTGTTTAATGTATTGCCATTGAAAAGAAAGATTAGTGTACTTTAGAGGTGGGGGTCATTCTTTGTAACGCTATTACAGCTTTGTCCTTGACATGCAAGATTCCTCCAGAAAAGGAAGAGGGGAGAGAAGGAGGGGGGAGAAGCTGGAAATTCTGCCTCAAAGGTACAAAGCAAAGAAGTAGCACAATTAGGATGTCGGCACATAGTGACAGTCCTCTGCAAATGATGGTGTCAGGCCACTGAGGGGCCGAGGGTGGCAGGAGTGACATTCACCCTAGCAAGATGGAAATAAATGCCCTGTTTGATAAAAGAAAACAGACAATTTATGTATACCCTGAAGAGTTAACAGCTAGTGAGCCATTCCTATGGGTCAAGTGCTGCATTTGCATTTTGATGGGATGTTATCAAGTAATTAATGCACCAGTCAGGATTTATTACCTCAGGAGTGAACTGAAAGGTTCATTACAAAATCGGTTTCACTTGAAGATAGGCATTTCCTCAGAGTTAGCTTTTGACATGTTGTTCCTAGCTCTCTCTGCCTGTGGCAGCAATGGTAGAAGGCCAGTGAGGTGAAATTCATTGCTTAATAAGGGCATTCACTTTGGGTATTCTTGTGATAATAAATGTATACATCAAGGCCGCACTGCCTTGTCAGTTTAATTGCTTCTTGTGCTCCTTAACAAGCCAATCTTAATCAGTCTGGACCATGTTATGAATAATTTAGGGATCAGCAGACTTCACGCTTAATAAGATGTACTAGATTATAAAACTTAAGTGCACTGTTTATAGAAAGCATGCAAAACACTTTAAGTTTTTATTAGTAGCAAGGCAAAAAAAAAAACCAAAACAAACCCAAACAAACAAACAATAAAAAGCCTGAACCGAAACCCCCGAACACAACCCCCAGTGCAAAGCTAGTAGTGAGTTATTCTAACATTTGGAATTTGTGAGCAACAGCTGTGTTTCTTACCGCCGGAACCCCCCCGCCACTTTTGTTGAAGGCCCACAGTTCGGCCTTTCCATCCCCCTAAGCCTCCCTCAGCCATAATGGGAAATCCGAGTAGGCCTCGAGATTAAAGCCCAGAATCGATGGCCAACCAGCAATTGTCATTTTAGAAAACATTCTTTTATCTTTTTAAATGCAAAGCAGATCTTATTTTAAAACATTTTCAGGGAGGGGCGGGGAGGGGGGAGACAGACACAAAATTACCTTTTTTGTTGGTGGTGGCTGATAGCCTGCGTGGGTTTTAATGCAATTATTTAGATTTGGGATTGGGCTGCCAAACCTGTATCAGCAACAGGATTTTTAAATGTTTTCCTTTGTTTAATAACACAGGTGAAATGTAGACTCTAAGTCATTCTTACATAAAATGTGAATTATTAAAGTAAAACACTTTTTATTTGTTAAGGTAATACAGAAATACATTAAAAAATAACAGAAATAGTCTCCAATCTCTCTGAGCCTATTATGATTTCTCCATTTCATAAGTATTGTATGATCGAAAAGGAACATGTAACCTTTTTGTTTTAAAAGAATTCCTCATCCTCCATTTTACCTCAACATTTGCAGGCTCTAAGTCGTCCACAGAGTAATGCATCATTCAGTTTATGACATCTAATAAAGGCCTACTGCAAGCATTAGAACCAGGTGCTTCAACAAATTTCCTTTCTGCTTGTAGCTGCTTCTGCTGCTTCTCCTGTAGCCCAAATAGGGGGGTTGAGGGGGATGGAGGAAAAAACCACACAACAAACCCAAACCTGACAAAATCCCTCAACGTTTTTCGCTATGTCCTTTTTTTTATTCCTTTCTGCTTAAGCCTTGACACGCGCTGACAGCACCACAGTATCATTTGATGGCCGTGTAAACAATAGCGGCGTGTATTTCTGCACACGCGGCGTATTTATTAGTATAAATAGAGATGTAATTAAAGGCCATGCTTTCAGTCATTAGATAACGTATTAAAATAATGTTATTGTTCAGATACACTTATGAATCAGGAAGAGAGGTGCCAGTAAATGAAAAACAACTCCAAACCTATTTCCCAACCTATAGCTGGACTATCATACTCCTTTGTTCTTCTGCAGGTTAATAGAGATTGAGGAGATGGGCAGAGGAAAAGCAGTGCAATTTTCTGCTATTTAAGCTTGGCGAAATGGCACTCTTCAGGAAGCAGCAAAAAGTATGAAAGCGTAATAGGCATTTTAAAAGTAGAAGTCCATATAGCTGCTTGAGGGATCCTCAGATTTAGGCATGCATAGAATCAGGAATGAGATAATCAGCATTGTGAAATTGAAACCTGTCTGCTGCCTGCTGCTGTTCTTCCCTCTTTCAGTGGAGTGATTTGTAACACTCATCTTCTTCAGGCAAGGCAGCCTTCAAGATTATCCAGAACTGTCAATAGTAATTGCCAAAGTATTTTATTACCTACAGAAAATCAAAGGAATTTTATAACCAACAGTTATCAAGTTTCAATACACGGTATAAAGAGAGCAATTTTAGTTGGAATACAATCGTGTTTGGCTTGCTTTAATGTTCTTGAGACAATTCCTGTGCAACCAACTACAACATTCACTGTATTTAAGCTGGAGGCAAGAATACGCATATGTACTTGTAGTTTGAAAAAAATTACATAATGCTTACAAGCTTCTGCAAGCAAGTGGTTTTTAATTGCCATACAAGCTATGCCTTGGCTAATTACTTCTAAAAAGAATAAGGTTTCTATAAAACTGGAGCTGACATTTTGAAATTCTGTCAGTAGAGGCGAGTTTAACTGGGGCATTCTCTGTCAGGAGGTAAATAAAGCGCCGGGAAATTAGCAAAGTATGACACTGATGGTACAGTCCACAAACATTAACGTTGCAGCTCTTATGATCTCCTGTGAATATTATTGCGGTGTGAGCTGCAGTTGTGACCGTCAGCCCTTCAGTGGGGTTCTGTTGTGCTGCAGGGTCACCCTTTTCTGATGGGCTTCTTGCCCGGGCTGTGCCTGAGCGAGGGTCCCGTCTTCTGCCCCACGGGGTTCTTCTGAGCCACACACCCCACTTTCCTTCCCTCACACCAGGGAAAAGGGAGCTGTGACCACCCAGCAACATTCAGCTTCTATTTTTGACGGTGTATTTCCCCGCTAATTTCATAGGGTCAAGACTGCAGTGACATGATTCTGCGTTCTTTTTTAATCGAAAAAAAACCCAAACAACCCACCAAACAAACACAAATTTACTTGTGAAAAATCAGTTGCTAAGGGGAAATGCCTCTTTTTAAGCTCCAGACCAGATGGATGCACTTGCGTTTTGAGACAAATGCACAGGATTTTATTCACGGCACCGAAACCTCAGGTATCATTTCTACTGAAAGCCTGTGCTGAAAGAGAAATAAGCCATGAAAAAAATTTGTACAGCCATGAAGCCGTGGTTATAGCATAAAAGAGAGCTCTCCTTTCAACTGTGAACCTCCTTGCTCCTTGTTTAAAAAAAAAAAACAAACCAAAACCAAGGCCTGTTAATTAAATTATTAATTGTTGTTGAAAGGGTGAAGTACTTTACCAAGAACCTTCTTTCATAATACTGCAATATATGAAAAATTTAGCAAAATGGTAATAAGGGGAGAGGTTATTTATATACTATTAAAATGCTGATGTTGTAATTATCAGTGAGCTATTCAATTACACCAGGTAATAGGTATTTTTAATGTAAGGAAGATGAGTAGCCTGCTGGAAATTCGCTAATATGGCGCACCTACACCGAATCTTGTATTTTTTTTCCCGCTGTTATCATTTATACTGGTTTGTATTGTGCAGTGTGTGAAACACGCATTGAGACATTAGTGCTTGTGCACTAAAGCTTCTGGATGGAGTGCAGAAGTATATTCTACATCTGCATCAACCAGAATTCTGCAGATCTTCAAGCACTTTGGAACAAACTCAACTAAATTGTCCCTTTTTTGTGAGGACTTAGTTACCTCACACACACATCGTGACAGAGAAGCAGTCAGGGCTAACTATATAGTTAATAAAATAAGGTAATTGCATTTCTTGTTTACTTTGAGCCATGGGTTTGAACTGAATAGTGACAGGAGAAGTTGATGTTTGCACTTTTCTGGGGCCACATGTTGGTATTTGAACTGGATGAGTGTGAATGCTGTTCCCTCTGGTCCCTGGTTGTCTCAGTAGACTCTTGTCCCACTGATAAAGCTGGAACTGGCAAAAAACATCCCTAATGGTCTTAGTGTGGGCGTTTTGTCACTCTAATAATACACACTCAAAGTATCGTTCCTTTTGTTAGATTCATTTTATTTTAGACTTGCCACTCAGGTTGTATATTTACTGTAAGCATTTTAGAAGTCTGTCTCATTTAGAAGTCTCAAATGCTTTTATGAAAAGGAAGGAATATAAGCAGTTCAGAGGAAGCACCTACCATATTATTCCAGATACCCCGTAGCTCTAGAAGTGAACAGCGATGGTGTTTCTGATCAGAGGTACGGTCATGGAGGCTGCCGTGGTGCGACGCTGACACGGCCACGTGGCTGTGATACCGTGTTCTCAGAAGAGGAATGAAAAGTCTCCAGTCCTAAGCTGATTGTAGCAGTACTGGCATTCAAAGGTTCCGAGCGTTGGAGCAAAAAGGACCTGTCTGTGCTCATACTCAGCTACTATGTCTGGTAGTGAAATTAAGTAGATCTTTTTTAAATGTTTCTTTTGGTTTTTTTTTTTTCCTTCAAAAAATCCAGAAAGCAAGTTTTTGGAAGTTTTAAAACAGGAGGGGAAGGCAGATCAGTGTATTTGTTGATCACGGTTCAAGTGGATCTTTCTATTAGAGCCTGAAAATGCTCCCGTTAAAAGGAGTTTAGTGCCGTTCAATGTAGTCGCCCTAGCCTTAATTTTCAGCAGTTTGAATGAGAAAGCCATAATTGCCTGTCGCTACTGTAGAGAAATAAATTGCATTTCTTTCTTAAATCCGTGTTTGTTTAAACACTGTCCTGGTGCGCTTAACACCGGGTTGGGTGGGGAAGAGTTCACAGGGAAATGGTGGAGCTGTATTTGTCCTGAGCTGTACCTGATTCCCACCTCCCGCGGTGTGAGCGGTGGTAAGTGAACTGTTTCTGTGTTGTTCACTCACTCTGCCAGATCGAAACTCGGCTCAATAGCATTAAACTAGCTCCCATTTGAAAGATTTGTCTTACAAAACCCTGAAAACTGCTCGGAACATGCATACATTGATTTTGTTGCCGGGATCTCCTGAGCTTTGATGAAAAGGAGACTCCACGTGCAGGTGAAAGAGGGGTTTGCCGCTTCGCTATTAAAAAGAGGAGATTAAGGATTTTTGTTGGGCTCAGGCTGCACTAATCAGTGGCGTGCCAGGGTGAGAGGGTGGGCCTGGCGCCTGTGATGGTATTTTCTTTAGCTGAACAACAAGTTCAGGTTTCTCCAGTAGCTGCTTCTGAGCCGCGGTCTGCCCTGATTCCCATTGGCACAGGTTACTGAACGCCCCCCCCGGGGTGCGGGAGGACAAGGGTTTGTTTTAGCCACAGAGGAGGAGGGAGGATGTTCGTTGGGGGAAATTTGCTTAAATTTTGTCCTGGAGAAAGTGCAACCGTGGTGTGGGTTCAGGGAAGAACATCTGTATGATACTGCTCCAAACGCTGCGCAGTTCGGTATTCACGGGAGAGATAAGGAGGTTTTATTCTTTGTAATCAGAAGGTTAGTTCCGTTCCATTTAGTTCTATTAAAGCATAAAAAATATGGAGATGAGTAATTGTCACAAACTTTCATGTTTCGCTCTAAAGAAAGAAAGAAAGAAAGAAAAGTTCATTTTGGCATGTAAGCTGGAGAACCTTTGGTTTTTGTCCTCGCTGCAGACATCTTCTGCTCTGTACTTGCTGCTCTGACAGTACGTACAACTGTGTGGGTTTTTGGGGCAGAAGAGGAGTCGGGCATCCTGAATTTACCCGCCTCGATCACCGAGGAGGGAACGTCACAGCAATGTAACACACAGCATCCGAGGGAAAACACTAGTTTTTCACCTCCCTTGTCCAGTCTGGTTTTCCCTTGTGTTCACCTGGAGAAATCCCAGTTGAAATTGGGGCAGGGTTAGGGCTCTGGGAGACGCAGAGAGAGAAGGTGGGATTTTTTTTTAAATGAGCGGGCTACGCTGTGAGATATCATAGCACGGTACAAATATCGCTGAACTCAAGTCTTATCAGCCCTGCTTTTGATCTGCAGTAAGAAATACAATAACAAAACGGCAATGAATGCTGTGGAGACAGATAAAGCCAGATAAGAGATTTTCAGAAATTAGATAACGTTTATTTTCCGTCATCTGTAAGAATGACCGGGTTTGCCTCTTAGGCATACGCTGGTTGTGTTCTTGCTCCTTCAGCAGCCCCACTCCCTGCCATTGCTAAACCCAGGTCACGCTCCACAAACGCATGGAAGTCCAGAAAAAAAACCAATAAAAAAAAAGAGAGAGAGAGAGAGAGAGAGAGAAAGAGAGTAGCTTCTTAAACCACATCGCATGGTATTTAAACTCACCATGGCTGATCTGGAAAACTAATCGATGGTGATGACTTAGCCTTGCTTCAGTCTGAGCATAGAGCAGCGAGGACAAGAAAAACAAGCTCTGGAATGACTCACGGGACTGGAGGATTATTTGTCTAACTTAATGCAATTGTGAATAATCTTCAAATCCTGCTGTAAAAATAATGTGTAAATACTGCTTAGTAAATTTGAGTTAAAACTCCAATGTATTTAGCCACCACATATATTCTTAAAAGTATTTGGTGCTTTCGTTGCCAGAGAAATATTTATTTTAGTCCATTTCCAGTTTGCTCGACTTAGAGACTCTCAGCGGAACACCTATGGCTGCTTCTGAACTGAGGAAGTCAAAAGCAGTAATGAAGAATTTAGGCCAGTTGCAATTTAAAAAGAAGGTTTCTGGCATTTTAGAATTACATTATTCTATGGGAATCCATGTCAGGCTGTAGTTCTCCTACACCAGGAGATGACAGTTGCAAGGATAGAAGCACAACCAGAAGCTGCTTTATTTTTTTGGTTTTGGGTTTTTTTTTGTCGTTGTTTTTTTTTTTTCCCTCAGCCAATCCACAGAGATGCCTCCTCACCTCTTTGATGTGATAAGGAAGTGTTAAATCAAAGCGAATCCTTATTCTGCATCTTGGGACAGAAACTGCTGAAGCCAATTGTTACTATTCCTGAGTGTTTCAGGCAGCGAGCCCTGCGCCTCTCCCTGCACATCAGAGGAGATTGCAGCAGTCATCCTGTACCACCTGCTATCACTTAATTAGTATAATCATCTAATTTCCAGTTGGAAATAATGGCATCATGCACTTTTTAGTAATTGTAACCGTCATAATATATTCCAAATTATGTTACACTAGCATTATGTGATTTAGACATTTTAGGAAGGGGTATTTGCTTCACATTTGCGCACCGGCCTTGCTGATCCTGACTCCCTCCCAGCAGCAAAAGGCCACGGCCAGCTCTCTGCGTTATTAGGCACCCAAAGATAGCGCTGATTCATGTCACAACTCTGCCACTGAGCCTTTGGGAGGTGCAATTTAACCTTTAGTGGACAGAGAAAAGAATAAATAATGGAGGCAGCAGCTCATCGTAATATGAAAAGCACCCAGGTTCCAAAGAATTCCATCTGTTTTGGTCACAAAATCTTCTTCTTTTTTATTTTTTTCTTTTAAATGAAATGTTGGGGATCACATGTGCAAGTTGGATTTCATATATGCTCATATATGTTTGGGATTCTCAGTCGATGAGAACAGGTCCTCACGTTCAAACGTTACTGTTACAGCAGCTTTTTTCCTCCTGGAGATTACATCACAGCGGACAAACAGGTGATAAACGTGTCCGTTTGGGGCAGCTTTATTTCACTGGGTGGTTCTGGGATTCAAAAAGCAGAAAGAGAGAGAAAAAGAGCAAAAAACCAGGCAATGAAGGGAAGGGAGTCAGGCAAACCAGAACCCCCATCAGCTTTAGCCCTCCCCCGTTCCTAGCGATGGCCACGTGAAACTCTGCAACATATATATTTATATATATATATATTTATATATCAGGCAAGGTTATTACCACTCTGCTCTGTAAACATGCTCTGCCCCCTGGACATCTTCTATTTTTATTTCATTTTTGTGTTATATCTTACATGTTAATCTGGGCCGGCAAGAGTCAGGAGGCATTCATAGCATTGGGCCAAATTCATTCCAGGTGCAGTTCCAGGTCCATCGACTTCAATGAAATTACACCTGGGATGAATTTGGTCTATTATTAACTATAGAGATTACATGTCCAGCTTCCTTAGCATACTAAAATACCCAGAATACATATAAATAACGAAGTATGTAATTACGGTCCTGGTTTTAATTTGTGTTCCTAAATGTGCTGATGCTTTTGCACATGTTTATGGTTATAGCTATGCTATTGTAGCCTATTTTTTGTTTAGTACAAATATATTTGAGTTTTTCTCTGAAACAGGGACACTCACTTAACGTTTACTTTCAAACGTCTCAGTAAGTCTTTCAAACTCCATATGATGGCTGGTTCCATAATTACCATATTCATTTGTATTGGCCTATATATATTCTATAGCCTGGAGAAGGCTCTGGGGAGACCTGAGAGCCCCTTCCAGTATCTGAAGGGAGCTCCAGGAGAGCTGGGGAGGGAATCTTATTAAGGGAGTGAAGTGACAGGACAAGAGGTAATGGTTTTAAATTGAAAGAGGGGAGATTGAGATGAAATCTCAGGAAGAACTTCTTTGGTGTGAGGGTGGTGAGAGCCTGGCCCAGGTTGCCCAGAGAAGCTGTGGCTGCCCCATCCCTGGAGGGGTTCAAGGCCAGGCTGGATGGGGCTTGGAGCAACCTGGTCTGGTGGGAGGTGTCCCTGCCCAGGGCAGGGGGTTGGGACTGGATGGTCTTTGAGGTCCCTTCCAACTCTAACCATTCTGTGATTGTATATATTTATATCACTGAACGTATGCAGAGCATCACGATCCTGCCACTTAACAAGCATCCTGGGAAGGGCGAGGGGAAGTTCTCATTGATTATCTGTTAATCAATACACACAAGTAGGTGATCTTGTGGGAGCTGACAGGAGCCAATAGAACTGTTGCCGTACCCATGGCAAAGATTTCATTCACTCATATGTCTCCTGTTCCAACCGGGACGTAACAGGGCAGTTGAGGAGAATTTGCTCCCGACCCGAAGGCAGAACTGGGCAGTTTTTAAACGGGCTCCTCCTCCACCAGGGGATGTAAAAAGCAGGAGTGTGACTTACCTGAGCCTCCCTCTCCCAGTCCCCTTCGCCTCCCCGCTCTGTACCTTCCTGCCTCTCGCGGCGCCGCACACTGTGAAAAGCTCGTAAGCGAGTTAAAGTCAGATGACGCTAACGAATCCCAGCGCAAATGACCGAATCGATAGGAAACCAGCCACTGCTGTTTAAGTGTATCGATAAATGTACCTTTATTTTCTCTTGAATGGATAAGTGTCGCAGTTAAGAGTCCTATGGATCTCTTAATTGAAAGTTAATTTTAAATCAATAGAGAGAGTCATTTAAATATTGATCAGGCCTTTCTACACGAATTGTTAGCTGATTTTTTTTTTCTTTTTTTTTTTTTTCCAAACAACTTTGTTTAAATGCAATCAATAGCCCACAATCAGTGCGTTCCATAAAAAATTGACAGATGTTCCCAAAATGCCTGCTAGGCATAATCTTATCTGTTTATGTACGGAGCATAGACACTTCAGTCCTTTTCAAATGTACCTGCGTAGCTGTGGCAGAAACGGCCTTTCCTTGAGTTATCAACCCGCGCTGGTAAAACACAGTCTTCCCCTTGTTTTTCATTAGGGTGGTTTAAAATTAAAAGGGCAGATATCTTGGATTTCCTCTGATTGTATAAGTAATATTCCCTTTGTTTTATTAATGCAGGCAGACTGCAGGAGAAGAATGCCCTTGTTTTGCTCACAGGGGGGGGGAAAAAAGAGAAGATATAAGCGCTTATTTGAAGCACATGTACTCTGGAATTCGTGTGTCATAATCCATCAGATGTGTTACTATATGCAAAATGATACTTAGCTTTTAATTAATAGACCTCTTCCCGCGCAGTGTGTGCGCACGTTGAATAGTTATAATTTTTAGCTTTGTTTCTGGGATGCCATCTCTCTCCCCCTCTCTCTCCGCAGCAGCACGTAGCCGGGCTTTCCTTCGTTTCAATTTGACAAAGCACGCGGTTAAGTTAAAAGGATACAAATTTCATTTCGTGAGATTTGTGGAGATTAACCTAATGAAATCAAACGTAGGTCCGTGTGGCTTTCCGCGTTCCAGCCCATCTGACACTCTTCTGAGACCCCTCCCCGCAGCACGGCCAGCCTTCTGCCCCCCCGGGGCCGGGGGCTCCCGCAGCATCCTCACACCTGGTGACGGAGCCACACCAGGCCGTTTGGGATGAGCAACACCAAGTGCATTTTCCTCCTGTGCCCTCTAACGAGTTGTAGAGTCACGCTGTGGTCTTCAGAGCTCTGCAGCCCTGGAGCTCTCCTTTATTATTCTTCTTCTCCTTAGTTTTCTCAGTTCCCAAATGCAGTGCCTTGTAAGGAAGATTTGTCCTTCTAAGCAATTAAGCCAGTTTTGAGGTGTGAGAGGATAGTTAGTTATAACAAACTGCAAAACTGTGTGTTTACACTTTTGTCAAAGGTATCGGGTTTGTTTCCAATGGCGTGACTTCAATGCAACATAAAATCGACATTATTTTGGCCGGTATTTGACTGAAAAGTATTACTGCCATTATATTTCCTTTTTTGAGTGACAAGCCAAAAATTAAGTGCCATAATTAAGCCTGAATTTAAGGCAGAATATAATAAACAAAATATTGTTCATTATCTCTAGGAGAATAGGGGCAGGGATGGGAAATATAATATCTGCCCTGCAATAGGGTTTACTCTGGTTTTGCTCTTAATAGAAATGCTTCCCACCGTTCCTTAACCCAGTGTCCTCCTGATGCTACATGTCGAGCCCTCTTCTGTTAGAAAAGCCCCTGTAAAGGGGACGAGGAAGAGGAAGGGGCCAGGTCTGGTTGGTTCATCTGCATAGGGAGACGGCGGGCGAGGGCGCCGCTCCCGGGCTGGGCCCGAAGAGGTGACTGATAGATCTTATTTGGCTGATGGAGTTGACCAGGGAAATAGAGCTACAGCTGGTTACTTCATTAGGTCCTCTCATTGATTGAACCCTGCTGAAGTGATGCAGCAGGCTCCTGAGATAACTGCTGGTAATAGAACAAAATGAATTCTTATCACAGAGATTGGAAAGGCCATTAACCCCGGCCTCCAATGCTTTTCAGAGGTCACAGACAGGAAGCCAAGCGGTGACTGGGAAAACTGTTTTCTGTCTAACTACAGGTCACGTTGGAAGGGGGGTGCGACTTTTTTCTACCCTTCGGCTTCTGTGCAGATGAAACTGTTACGCTGGCAGATGTTAATAATCAGCTGTAAATAAATATTGGAAGCAGAAGAAGAAAAATGAGAAAGCACAGGAATTTATTCCAATAAATATTTAATAAAAGAGCAATTGTTACTGTGATATTTACTGCCAGTTCTGCTGTAGATTTTTGCCTAATACTTTTCCATATAAATTGAAAAGAGAAACACATAGAGGCACTTAAAAAAGGAAATTTAATATGGTTTTATATAAAAATACCTTTCCTTCCTTCCTTCCTTCAAAGATGGGGATTATAATTGCCTGCTGCCCGCCTGCACGCCTTGTTCAGCAAGCCTATCACCAGTTCATCTGTGAATTAGTGCAGGGCACGGTTTGCCTTTCACCTGGTGGAGAAGGGTATATATCTAAGTAACAGTCCTATAATTTACATTTAATGCAACCTTTCAATTGACCACGAGCCCACAACCTAAGCCCCCATCTCACAGCTGAGGACTTTCCCACATTTGTCAAGTCAGTGCCACCCCGGCATCAGCCGGGAGGAATCATCCGTTTCCAGCCCGGAGCTGCACATGACAATTTCCCTGCTCCTGGCAAGAAATCCCGCCGTGGCAGAGGCAGCTTGGCCTCTTACTTGCCTGGCTCTTGCTTTGAGCAGCGGCCTCTTGTTACACACATGGCTTAAGAAAATATAAGATAAACCGGAGCGCTTCGCTTTCTCTCTCGGAGGGACATAGACGAGGCGATGCAGAGACGCGTTGTGGGTTGTTTTTAGCAGTATGTTGGTGGCTTCTATCCTTGCGATTGTGATTTAATTCCAGTGTCTGTGGTGGTGTGGTATTCTCTGCTGGAGCCAATCTTTCACAAGGAGCAAGTTCATTTAAATGTAAATGGGGTCCTGCGGATGGAAAAAACTGCCTACTCCGTGTCTTCGGCGACCCACCCAAGCATTTGGCTTGGCCTCCCATGCATAAATAATAACAAGAAGGTACGCTGTCAGGGCCTTGCTGGAAACACCAGAAGTGGTTTGGCACAGCAAAAAAAACCAACAAGCCAAGCACTAAAAGGAGACTGGTTTGGATAAATTCACAGTTCAGATCCCCATCCTGATTAAACAGCGTGAAAAAAAAAAAAAGAAAAAAAAAAAAGAGTTTTGGGAGTTATTTTGAGGACTTTTGAATTACAGGAATGGATGAAAACCGGCTCAGAACATACCACACCTAAAAATACTCTGAAGTAGCGGAAAACTGGGCATTTTGTTAACTTGAATGAATTTTTGCTCTTAATTGTTTGTAGCAATTTGCAAAAGTGGGATGAGAATGTGGTATAAGTGGTGACATAATTAGCATTAATTTAGCATAAAAATGCAAACCTACATTTTTTAAGTAGTTACCTCCCCGTCCACTAAAATGGAGAAATATATTGCAGAACTCTAAAATACATGTGGCTTTTTTCAGTGTGTTATTAAAGATGGTAAACCAGAATGCTTCTGCTGTGTTGCTGATGGATGTAAGGAGATAGGAATGATTGCACATCCCCTTATCAATCTCTTTTGTGGCACATACATTTTCACGCTGCTCAGCTCGCCTGTTGCCTTCTCGGGGAGGTGCTCCAGGTGTAGTTCAACAGAACTCAAAAAAAAAAACCAAAACCCTTATAAATTTCCCTTCTCACCCAGCGAAACTGTAAGCAGCTTTTCACCTGTGTGGGACGAAGGGCTATTTTTTGAGAATTATTGCATTAAATGCACACTTTAATTTATCTCATTTCTTAAGAACGCTCTGTTCTGCTGCAGATGTTTCAAGGGATGACACACGGGCCTGGAATCCCAGCGAAAGGTACCTTTGATGGAACTCCCTGGGGAAACACCCTTTAGCCTTCCCATTTGTTGTGCCCCGTGCTGGGAACTGAGCGGGGCTTTGGCTTTGTCCCAGAGCGTGTAAAGGAGAATGGTATCTACCATTCTCAGAGATTCCTCGAGAAGAGTTGAAAGGCTTTTCTCTTCTGTTATAAAGTGGCATTAGTTGAAGACGAGCTAGATTTAAGGAGCACAAGACTTGCCATCCGGGGTAAGAAACAGGATATTAGTGTTTATGGTACTCAGCTACATTAGGTGTAGCTGTGAATCAAATAATTTTATCCTGGCGGCTTCAAGACCTAAAATGTTCATCTGTCGGTCCCTCTTCCTTTATTTCATTGAGCTGGTTAAGTAACAATAACCAAAGCTGTATGTTTAGTTTTCATAAAGATTCCAGTGAAATAAATGCATTATAGGTACATAGTGGCTGAGCTAATGCGTTTTTCTCTCTGACAGATTATTCACTGGTGGGGGATAGACGTGTTGTGCTGGTTTTCATTATTCGGTTACATTCCACACAGACTGATTTCCACAGAACCTCTTAAGTCTTCTAGATGTATTTGCTGACAACCCCATATTGTTAGAATTTTTTAATCAAAAAAAATCGAGCTCACAGAATGTCATGACAATTGAGAGGCAGAGGTGCTTCCAGCCTACTCCTCCTATCAGAAATCTTGGCAGTGCATGTGGTACCTGAAAAGCAACATTATTGGTTGAAATGGGGGCAACATGGGGGTCTTGCGGGGCCTTGGAATGTGTAAAATTAATTTCCAAAATGCTTTTTAAAAATTATTTTACCTTTGTGATTTGCAAGACTTAGAAAAACGTTGGGTAGACAAGTCCTCCTCCTAATTCACTAATCTCAAGGAAGACTCTTGAGAAAGCAGTGCCACTGACAAGGGCTTCATGAGAGACAGCAAATCCGATGGTGAGATTCTTTCCTAACCTTTTACAAGTGTGGAAGCTTTCTGAAGGTGCATTTGCAGAAGTGGCATAGCAATTGTGATACAGAAAATTACCTAAAGATCATTGGTGGAGTAAGAGCAGGTTCTATATTTTAGGAAAATATGAGGTCTCAAATAATGATAAGCAATGGCGGAGAGAGTATCACCACATTGATTAATTTTAAGGCAAGTTAGAATTAGAAGGATCTTTGAATAAGGCCTTTTGAAAGAAGGATCTCTTGCTTAATTTCTCTTAAACTGAATTGACATGGTTCTTTCAAAACAGCAGTGTATCATTTCATGGTGTTGTGAAAATTATGGGCATCCTTAACTTTGTTGGGTTTTTTTAGTAGAAAAATTAATGGGAAGTGATTGAAAATCCACTTAAAAAATAGGGAGACAAATATTCAGCCTTTGCTCTAAAAGGACAACAGGAAAGCCTTTCCCCGGAAAGAGTTTATTAACAGAAATACTTAACTGTAAACAACCAAGGCATTTAGTTCCTGGATCAGCGGTTTGTAAAATGACGTCTTCCTGTAACGTTGATATTTCCCCCCCAAATCCTGCAACGAGATATCTGACTAAGGCACCTCAGGGACACCACTCGTGACTGGCTCTCAACTGGATTTAGCTCCATTCACCACCACTTTTTTGGGCCCAGCCTCCAGCTATTTTTTTACCCTGTGAAGAGCGCTCCTGTCCAAGTTTCTCCAGGAGAACGCTGTGTGGAATGGTGTCAAAGGCCTCACTAAAGTCCAGGTAGACAACATGGGCCTTTGCCCCATTGACCAGGTGGGTCACCTTGTCATAAAAGGAGATCAGGTTAAGCAAGGATGTCCTGCCTTTCATGAATGCATGCTGACTGGGCCTGATCAACTGGGTGTTCTGTATGTGCTGTGTGGTGGCACTTGAGATGATCTGCTCCATAACCTTCCATGGTAGCAAGGTCAGACTGACAGACCTGGAGTTCCCAGGATCCTCCTTCCACCCGTCTTGTAGGTGGGTGTCACATCTGCTAACCTCCAGTCAACTGCGACCTCCCCAGTTTGCCAGGACTGCTGATAAATGATGGAAAGAGGCTCAGTGAGCACTTCCACCAGCTCCCTCAGGACCCTCAGATGGATCCTATCCATCCCCATAGACCTGTGTGTGTCTAAGTGCTGCAGGATGTCACTAGCTGTTCTCCTTGGATTATGGGGGCTTCATTCTCTCCCCACCCCTTTCTTCCAGCTCAAGGGGCTGGGTACCAGAGAACATCTGGTCTTAAAATTAGGATTACTATGTCCAGTTTTGGGGCATTGAGGGGCTGGAGAGTGTCCAGAGAAGGGCAATGGACCTGGTGAGGGGTCTGGAGCACAAGTCTGGTGAGGAGCAGCTGAGGGAGCTGGGGGTGTTCAGCCTGGAGAAAAGGAGGCTGAGGGGNGGGGTGTCGGTTTCTTCTGGCAAGGAACAGGGGATGGGACAAGAGGAAACGTCCTCAAGTTGCCCCAAGGGAGGTTCAGATTGGAGATCAGGAACAATCTGTATGCTGAAAGGGTTCTTAACCCTTGGACTGGGCAGGGGTTGAGGCGCCATCCCTGAAGGGATTTAAAAGCTGGGCAGACACAGTGCTCAGTGACATGGGTTAGTGATGGGTTTTCTCAGAGTTAGGTTGGTGGTTGGGCTCAGTGATCTCAAAGGTCCCTTCCAACCCGGACAATTCTATGATTCCATGAAGAGTGGAATGATAGAGTTAATGATGTCTGGCCCAGGGCAGGAGACAGCAGCCAAGTTCCTAATTGTATCTGTGGCTTCTGAGAGGGTGAGAGAGCTCTGGGTCTAAGTTGGTGTTTCTGGAAACTGAGAATTGGGTACGGCAGTTTCATCAAAAAGTGACACAAATGCAGGCGCTGCTGTTTTCCTGTTGCATTTCAGGTATATCCCATCATATTTCTTCTAGGCCTTGCAATAACAAATGGAAATTCTGGTTTGTTTTCTTGCACTTGTAGGCTTTGATAAATGTTACATATTTTTTTTGCTGTCCATATCCAATTTAATCAATATTACAAGTGTTCCCTTGTGGTAGGCGGAACGGTGGCAATAAAGTGAAATTTCCACAGCTTTTACCCATTGAAATTCTCGGAGAGCAAGATTCTTATAAACTTCACTTTGCTTCCTCTGTAACAGATTTAATAGCTCCATTCAGGAAGAAAGTTCGATGTGCTTTCTCATTTTCAGAATGTAGATAGTAAACGAAGCTCTATTCTCTTTCCAGCTCTTTAAGAACTTTTAACATTTTAATGTTCTTTCCCCATGAGTGCTAACAAATGTACTTGTCCCCAGAATTGCACTGATGTCCCGGGGCAGTTCTGCATTTGAAAACTGAGGTAAATTTCAGACATTCCCAAGATTTTTGAAACTGGTGTAATTTAGGTCAGCTTAAGGCTGTTTGGAATATCTTATTATACACGCAGGAATTGCTAATGTCCACTTTGAATGAACCGGCTCCGTTGGCTCTGTGCCAGCGGGCATCCTCTTCGTTTTGAGGCTTTTTTTCCTCCCAGCCATTCAGACCCCCTTTTCGGCATCTATGTGCTGCTGAAGCAATGAAAAACAACCTTATCGAAACCTGAGATCTGGTCCTTAGTCCCAGAGTTCATTATAATAGTTGAGAACTTGTGTTGTGTGCTTCTTGTTCTTTCGGTGTCCTCTATTACAAAGAATTACTGTATTGTCTCCTTCCCTGTACAATGCATCATTTGGGCTCAGCAGTCACTAGCAGAGCTCTACTTCATTCTTCATGACTGATTGTTTGTCTTATTAAATTCTTCCCTAACAAAGAAAAGTCTTGAGACACTGGGACCGGGAGAGATAGAAGAACGTTTACGCTGCTAAGAAGATGTACCTCCAGTTCTAGTCTTTATTTATATTATATCACCATTTCTGTTGCTATTGCACTCCTTCAGTGAGAAATAAACAAACAGTGGGAGGAATATTAAATAAGGGGTTTAGGCAAATTAGGTTAGATGAAGAAACGATAAAAAAGATTCAACGCAATCCAAATGAAACAGCAGGGGTCTAACCAATGCTCTACCTCCGTAAAACTGTGCTGGTACTTGGTAGGCCAACTGCTTTCACATTACTTGCTGTAAAATTATTGTAACAGACTTTCTGCTTGGGCAAGGGTGGGGACAGCCTAAAATGGAACAGGCTGTCTACTGTTTTCTTAATCACAGGAGCCCTAGAATAATTATCAAACAGCGTTTTCCGCAGAGCTGATCTATAATTCATCTGAGAAAGAAAACATCTTTCCAATAAAAGATTTTTTTGTCCCCAATTTTTCAAGGGTTTCTTTTTATTATTGTCATTAACCCAATTATCAAATTTCA
The DNA here is from genome assembly GCA_013400055.1 of Nycticryphes semicollaris. Taxonomy (NCBI): domain Eukaryota; kingdom Metazoa; phylum Chordata; class Aves; order Charadriiformes; family Rostratulidae; genus Nycticryphes; species Nycticryphes semicollaris. The sequence continues at coordinate 14,267 of VXBJ01003179.1, read as the reverse complement.
CAAGTTCTTCATTTCTCAACTACTTTTTTCATACACTTGTAGCTGGAGGGGAAAAACATAGGTGGAGACATTCAGTAAAAAAGTTTTTACAAGGGTTACAGTTATTCTAAGTTACAGCCAAGGGAATTTAATTGCAGAAAAAGTTTTTGGAGGGTAGCTTGTATTTTTTTTTGACAGTTTGTAATATTTTCAACTCCATAACTCAACAGTTGTGAGGCCACGTTAAAATTCCTTGGATTTATAAAGTGGTCAAACCTGAATTATCTGTGAATAGGTGACCTGGGCTGGGACTGGAGCAGGGCCCATCTGCTGCCCAGGCCACCAGCTGCAGCCCCATTGCCCTGCCAGACCCACATTCCTCACGGCAGGTCCGTGCTGCTCCAGAGTGCCACAGATAGCTATTGGCGAGTGAAAAGCAAGCAAGTAACTTCAAAAGTGAGTCTACTGCATGTGCTCATTTGGCGTCTCTTACATACGGTTTTGCTTTATGTAAGTAACCCCACCCCTGTAGCGCCCTGGGTAATTGAGAGTTGATTATAACACGTTTGGGGTTGAGCTTTAGGTCTTCTTTTTGCCTTTTTTCTTCATCTGTTTTCCCCACAACTATGACATCACTTTATTCTACTTTGTTATCAAGTGAAAGTTTACATTCTGGCATAACTCCGGAAGCTGAGATTGAGAGAAGTACAGGTCCCCTAATGAGATTTTCAATGAAAGTTCCCAAAACTGGCCACTCTTCTCACATTTCTGTGACGAGTCCTCCACAGGGGCCAGCAGAAATGCGTGTGTAACTGAACTTGCAGAAGTGCCCTCATCAACTGTCACAGACTCATAGAACTGCTTGGGTTGGAAGGCACCTCTCAGAGCATCAAGTTCAACCCTCAACCCAACACTGACAAAGACCAGCACTAAACCATACCTCTAAGCACTATGTCTGCCCAGCTTTTAAATCCCTTCAGGGATGGTGGCTCCACCACTTCCCTGGGCAGCCTGTTCCAAGACCAGGCTGGATGGGGCTTTGAGAAACCTGGTCTGCTGGGATGTGTCCCTGTCCATGGCAGGGGGGTTGGAACTTGATGATGTGAAAGGTCCCTTCCAACTCTAATAACTCAATGGCTCTATGATTCTACGAATGCTTGACAATAGTCAAGTGTAAAAATTTTACCTAACGTCTGATCTACCACTTTGGTGGTTCCAGGCTTCAGTAGAGGCCCATTCTTTGGTCATGGGAGAATGAATGACAGTAGGACTCAAAAGAGTTTTCTGTGAGAACTTTCCTATTTTGAATGAAGGACTATATGAAATAAACCTTCATTAGAGTTTGATCAGCGACTGCTTCTGGAAGCAATTCATTGAAAGCTGCTGAACCTGCACACTGCCTTTGAAGTATTTAGCAATTTTATTTTCACCTATGATTTTTTTTTTTTTCTGTTAGAAACTGGGGGTTGAGTTCAAACTTGGTTATGCTGGGTTTATGGTAGTCTCAAGTGGCATTTCTTACATGATTTTCAATGCCTAACTTGCAAGGAAGAAGACCTCGTTGAATCAGATTCCATTTTTGGGCTCGTTTCTCTTAAAGGCCTGGTAGCTGATCTTTCAGAAAGAACTGAAATACATTCCAGGCCCCCAAATGGTCCTTCAGACTAATCCTGCTTCTGTTTTATTTGGAAAGGCAGCACATATGGGTCTGTCATAGCTTATGAAATGGTGTTGGAATAGTATTTTCATTCTGTTTTAAAAATGGACTTAAAATATGATAGATAAAGGTAAAGTTTATTTTTGTTGCACTACCTGAATTTTCTTATCCCAGGGATGCAAAATAGTTCTACTTAATCCCATGACTGATGAAATGCCAGTGTTTCGTTCAGTTCTTTTTATCCTCCTTGTTGTAGCACCAAACTGCCCTAGTTAGGAGCTAGTACAAAGTTCCATACTTCTCCTCATTCCTTGTGTTCCCAGTTCCTATTGCAGGAAGTCCCTCTGTGTGTACGCACACACACACATATATATAAACAATCAAAAATATTTTAGCTTTTCTTTATGAATTTCAGCTTTGTATCAGCTTTGTGAGGTGGTGTTCAAAAACTGAAGCATGTTCTACTTGTAAGCAATGGATTGTGGAAGTGGCACAAGCCATGCAGTCAGTTTGACCTTAGGTGTCCAACCTCTGAAGACACAGAAACATGTACATGGTCCCTCGTAGCTTTCAGCTCAAACATGGCATGTGTCAGCCGGACAAAGTATGTGCTGCATGTGATAGAATGCGTGAGGAATGTCACCTTGCTGTCACATGCAGTCCAAAATAGACTCTCACTTGGAAAATCCTTGGGTGAAGAGTCTCTCCCTGTTCCCTCATCATTTGGGAATATAATGTGTATGTTTTTCTGATTGGCATTGAGTATGTCAAACATGTTGGGTTAGCCAGGTGTAGGGGCTTGCACAAAGCATCTGAGCGAATGGCAACAACAGTTTGAAGACTAATTCCTGCCCAACTATAGAATCATAGAATTGTCTGGGTTGGAAGGGACCTTTAAGATCATCCAGTCCAACCATCAACCTAACTCTGATAAAAAACCCATCACTAACCCATGTCCCTCAGCACTATGTCTGCCCAGCTTTTAAATCCCTCCAGGGATGGTGCCTCAACCCCTGCCCTGGGCAGCCCAGTCCAATGGGCAATAACCCTCTCCCTGGAAAAATTGTTCCTGACCTCCCCTGGGGCAACTTGAGGCCGTTTCCTCTTGTCCCATCCCCTGTTCCTTGGGAGAAGAGACTGACCCCCCCTGGCTACCCACTCCTTTCAGGGAGTTGTAGAGAGTGAGAAGGTCTCCCCTCAGCCTCCTTTTCTCCAGGCTGAACACCCCCAGCTCCTTCAGCTGCTCCTCACAAGACTTGTGCTCCAGATCCCTCACCAGCTCCGTTGCCCTTCCCTGGATGCGCTCCTGCCCCTCAATGTCTTTTTTCTGGTGAGGGGCCCATAACTGGACACAGGCCTCACCAGTGCCCAACTGGGAGTGATCACCTCCTGAGACCTACCATGCTGCTCCTGATACAGGCCAGGACGCTGTTGGCCTTCTTGGCCACCTGGGCACTCTGCTGCCCATGTTTAGCTGAGAGATAATCAACACCCCCAGGTCCTTTTCTGCCAGACAGCTCCAGCCACTCTGCCCCCAGCCCGTAGAGCCTTTGGCGAGCAAATAATAATGTTGTAGATAGATACAGGAAAGAAAGAGCATCTCTACCCAAACTTCTTTGGGGTGCTATCTCAAAATATAAATGCAGGTAACTGGGACAGTGCCTGAAAATTTCTTGGTTCATTTTCACAGAATTTAGTAAAAAAAAAAAATACTCACAGATTAAAAAAATTATACAAATCAAGCTCTTTTAAAAGAACTTAAAAAAAGAACCTAACATCGTATATTCAGATGCTGTATGAGACTAAAAATAGAAATCTTTAGAGATGCATGGATTAATGATACAGTAAGCAGCAGAATGTAATGTTGAGGGGGGTTGGCTGGTTTGTTTGTTTGTTTTTTAAGAAGGTGCACAAATTAATCTTGCTTTTATAATAAGCAGCTTCACAGGGTTGGGGATTTTTTTTTTTTTTTTCTGAATTTGGAAGTTATTTGCTGTTTGCTTCACATCATGTTCCACTTTCCAAGTGAAATACTGCTATAAACGAGTGGCTGTTATAATCCCCAGACCTCAAAGCCCGGCACACATGGTTTTGTGAACACATGATCTGAAAGGAGTGGAACTTTCTCAGTGTATTGGTATGGTAGGGTGTATGGAGGATGTATGTTTTATGAGGACTATAAAATCTGCTTGAAGGCCAGGTGTTGACCATCTACTTTGCATTGGTAAAAGCCCTCTGTGCCTAATGTATGGGGTTTTGCTGATTTCTGTGAGACTATGTAGATGCTCAGAATTGCTCAGCTTTCAATCCATGGGTACTGAGACAACACTGAGCACTTCTGGAAATCAAATGTTGTGTGTTCACTTAAGCCTATTTTTCTGTAGTATAGAATCATAGAGTCATAGAATTGTCTGGGTTGGAAGGGACCTTGAAGATCATCGAGTCTGACCATCAATTCTGATAAAAAACCCGTCACTAAACCATTTCTCTAAACACTGTGACAACCCGGCTTTTGAATCCCTCCAGGGATGGTGCCTCAACCCCTGCCCTGGGCAGCCTATTCCAATGGGCAATAACCCTCTCCCTGGAAAAATTGTTCATGCTATTCAATCTGAACCTCCCCTGGGGCAACTTGAGGCCGTTTCCTCTTGTCCCATCACTTGTGACTCTGGAGAAGAGACAAACCCCCCCTGGCTACCCCCTCCTTTCAGGGAGTTGGAGAGAGCGAGAAGGTCTCCCCTCAGCCCCCTTTTCTCCAGGCTGAACACCCCCAGCTCCCTCAGCCTCTCCTCACAAGACTTGGTCTCCAGACCCCTCACCAGCAACGTTGCCCTTCTCTGGACAAGCTCCAGCACCTCAATGTCTGTTTTGTGGTGAAGGGCCCAAAACTACACACAACTATGACCTCCAAAGATATGAACTTCTGTGAATACTCTTACTCCAGCAAAGCCAGTCCATGACAACACTTTACATAGGCCTTTATTATTATTATTATTATTATTAAATAATAATAGCACTTCTGCCCAACTGTAATTGTGCCTCATCTTCACTTGTCTCTTTCCATCGTAATGGAAGCTTTTGTGATGAGTTGCCTGGTGTGTGTCTGAGCGCACTCTTTGTAAACTCAAGTGAAATTATTAAATGTCCTCGACAGCAGCACAGACATCTGCGTGAGTACAGAATAAACAGAAGGCACTCTGCACTCACCTTGAGGCTTGTGAACTGCAGTTACTCTTCCTAAATTCCTAAATCCTGTCCCTAAATTCCTATGTCCTGTTCCTAAACTAGCTAAGGCCAGATCTAACGCGGTGGAGTGAATCAGTGAACCGTTGGGCTGCTGTGTGAGGCTTTATTCACACCGCCCCCGTGAACTGCCGAGCTTCAGCCTGATCTGTGCAGGAAAACCCTTGTGCCTCGCCTCACCCTCCATCCTTATGCTTTTTATACGTTACAGATGATATGCAGAGAACAATGTCTGTAAATATATACTGCTTGTTGATCTGACGTGTCTGAACACAAAAAAAAGGAGGTTAATATTGAAATAGTAGAGCAGTTCTGCTTCTGCCTCTCAAGAAATAACCAAGGACTAATACACAGCTTAATTATACCTAATATACACCTTAATATACACCTCCTGCCACCTTAATTCAGCACCACGTGTGTGTGCATGAAGATGTGCTCCGTAATTCCGTGACTGGAATATGCTGGGATAGCGTTTGGGAGCTGCTGGATGGAGGTGTGTGGGGCAGTGAGTGGATGAGCACTGTGTGGGGAGGGCAGAAACTGCCTCTAGAGCCTCACGGTGTTTGCTGAGAAATTCAGAAAGCGTGAAGTGAAGCAGGTAGGGGATGCCAGGAAGGGAAATAATGGGGTATGTTTAAGAACTTCCTTCTACATCTGTCTCTGCTGGAGAGATTTCTATTTTTTTTTTATCCTGTGCAGGTCACCTTACCCAGACTTTTCATAAGAGTTCACTGACTGCATGGCCTTCATTTTCTGAGTGCTTGATTTGAGGCTGTGCTATAGTGTTAAATAAGTGCTGAACACACAGAGCTGCAAATGAAAGCAATCAGTGCTGTGCTTTGAGCATATAAAGTGCTATATATTGCGATGTACTTGGAAAAAATTGGGTCCTGTCTGTATCAAACTGGGTTCTCCAAGTTAGGAGATCTTTTTTTTTTTTTTAACCTCAGTTTCTCTTTACCTCCCCTTTCTGAAATTGCAGATTCACCTACTCATCTCTTAGGACATAATGGAGATAAATTCATTAATGTTGGTGCAGCAATAAAAAGTCAATAATGAAATGAATAATTTGGCTTTCAGAACGGGTTGAAGAGATGTAGTAAATAAAACATGTGGCCATGTGTTAAATAGTGAGAAGAAAACGAAATGTTGAATAGCTTTTCACTAAATAAGTATCAGTAATTTTGTGCAGTCAATAGGGTGAGAGGCTTTGCCATAAGGTAGACCTCAATCAGGAAATTAAAGGTTGTGTCACAAAGGAAGTGTTTTGATGTATGTTTTAGGATTTTAGAGTATTTTACTTCTGTGATATTATTAATGGGTCTAAAAATGTGTTGTTTTTTTTTTTTTTTTCACCTATAATCCCATAGTTATTTTTCAAAGATTTAAACTGGACAAAAAGCAGTGACCACGTAGCACTACACCAAAAGTACTACGGAACATCAGTGGGTTTCTGTTTGTTACACAAACCCCTTTTACCAGAGTGAATGAACCCGCTGAGGGTGGCAGAAGGTTCTTGTCCTCCCTTCCCAACCCATCCCTACATGTGTCCATCCCCGCTGCTGCCAGCTTTGATGTTCCTGCACAAGCCTCTCAGCATCTCTCAGTGTCTGTGCCTCATTTGCTTATTCCACTGCGGTGGTTTGCACTTTCAATCCCACCAGCTCTATCTCCTGAAGCCCAGTTTGGTGCTGGAGGTTGGCACGCTCCTAATTCCTGTCCCAGTTTTTCATTTTTAGTCCCTGTTTTTCATTCAATCATATTTACAACTCCATTTATCCTCCCTTCCCCATCTCCCCTTCCCCGTCTGAGACATGGACAGTGGCATAGAGTGCACCCTCAGCAAGTTTGCCAGTGACACCGAGCTGGGTGGCACAGTCAACACGCTGGAGGGAAGGGATACCATCCAGAGGGACTTGGACAAGCTTGAGAGGTGGGCAAATCCTATGAAGTTCTACCAAGCCAAGTGCAGGGTCCTGCACCTGGGACATGGCAATCCCAAGCACAAATACAGGTTGGGGGAGAATGGCTGGAGAGCAGCCCTGAGGAGAAGGGCTTGGGAGTGATGGTGG
>VXBJ01003178.1:134603-173779 GCA_013400055.1 Nycticryphes semicollaris | reverse complement strand
GGCTGAGGGACTCGGGTCTTTTTTAGTATGAAGAACAGAAATCTGAGGGTGGATCTTAACATTACTTATAAATACTTAAAGGATGGGTGTCAGGAGAATGGTGCCAGCCTTTTTTCAGTGGTGCCCGTGACAGACAAGAGGTAACACGCACAAACTTGACCAAAGGACGTTCCACCCAGACCTGAGGAAGAACTTCTTAACTGTGAGTCTGGCAGAGAACTGGAGGAGGCTGCTTAGAGAGGTGTTGGAGTCTCTGTCTCCAGCTGCAGTTGCTGAGCTCCAACATCCAACCTCCAAGGAGAAATTTGTAGCTTATGCATCCATTTTATTTTGCAACATTTTACATTTTATATTAGGGAGGATGGAGACAGGAGGAATTACTTGGGAGAGCATGGGAAAGCATAGAAAATGAAAGATATGGAGAGCTTTAGAGAGACACTGTGAGGTAGAAGAACCTGGAAGAAGCTGGGAAATTGTTACTACACAAGCTAATCTTGGCTCTTTGAAAAAATAAAATCAGGTGCACTCCATAAAAAAATACTCACTTTTGGTTCATGCTCAAAACAAAACCTCACTAAAAAAATGGTATTTCCAAAGGGAATAACCTACCCCACCTGGAACTGGCACTCCCAGAAGCTGATATTCCAAATCCTGTTAGGTCAGAAAATTATTGATACTTGTTTGTTTTAAGTTATTCATCTTGAAGATTGCAATTTCTCCTGACTGTGTTGGATATCTCAGAGAATGTGTTATTGCCTAGGCTCCAGCAAGGGGTTGGTTAGATAACAGTCAACACAAGCATCGTGTTGTATCTGAACACCCATGGCTGCTTCACGGGCATCTGATAAACATAAAAAAAAGCAGCACAGATGATTTTTGGGTGCAGAGTCCCCTCCTAAGCTGAGAGTGGTGAGTGCAGCCAGTCACTCCTTTACACCTCATCTGGCAACATCACGTCTCTTATGAATTACTGCTTGTTGGTTATGGCCTGCACCAAGATGATGGGAGTTGAGCTTGTACCCTCTTTCATGTGCAACACTGGGAAAGGGTGGATTCTTACACTGGGAAAGGGTGGTCTTACTTTGGCCCACTGACAGAATTTGGCTTACAAATGTAGAGAAAACCTCATTCAAGTTTATCAAAAATGCCAAAAAACCAACTTGCAAAATTAAGTTTGTCTTGCCAAGTCACCTGGAAATCTTGAATAAGAGCTGGGGGTGGGGAGGGGGTTCTGAGTACCATAAGTCTGCCTGTGACCTTGCAAAAGAACTCTGGATAAATACAAGTCCTCGCTCCACCCCTGGACAAACTTCCCCTAAACCCAGTTCGAGAAATTTAACAAAACGGAATTACACAATTCTGCCTTCCAGAAGATCATATATAAACCACCCCGAGGTCACAGACAGTTTCAGGCTGTAGCAGAAGCACTTGAAAATCCTCTACCAGTCTGGGGCTGCCAGCGGAGTCCAGTGCATAAAAATACTGTTTATGCGCTGCTCTTTCACACAGTAGGTTGGTTTCTATCTCGCTGATACCAAGCTGGATGGCTGTATTTTAAGCTCTAGGATGGGGTGGTGAAAAGAAAAAACTTTTAGTAACTTTTTTGCCTGAGCTGGGGCAATTTCTGTCACGCTCTGGAGAGTACTGAAGTAAGTCAGTTCTTGTGGTTCCCTCTTCTCAGTTTTCAGCTTATAGGCCTCCATGTTCCTGCTCTGCTCCAGCACTAGTAAAGAGATAAGGGACCAGATGTCCTGGGTCAGAGCAAGGATATCTCTAGCTCAATATTCTGAATCTGATGAAAATTAATTCATGAAGGTCAGGGAAAACAATATGAAAACGGCAAATGTGAAAGGTGAGTTTCCAAATCTCGGCTGTGGAAAGGTCCTCCAAGCCAAGTGTCTCTCTGCATTTATCCTCCAGGTGAACTAGAGCCCTTCACTTGAAATCCTCCCCACGATGCTGCTGCTGCTGTTCCTGCTGGTCTTGGAGAGTTGCCTCTGGCTGGGACACAGTGATGTGGTGCCATCCTTCCAAAGTTGCCCTCAGTTTTTCTTCTGGGAAACACCCCCAAATGACGCCCTGCAGCCAAACAACCCAGCCTGGATCTGCCAGCGTTTCAACAACCAGTATCACTATGCCACCCTGTACGACAGAGACCTGCGAATTCCTGTATATTCTGCTTACCGCTACCAGCCTGGAAATGCCAAGAAACCTGGCCACATCTGGATGGTTGAGCCTCAGGTGAGTGTTCTCTCTTACAGCACATCACCCTCCAGTCATTAAAAGGTGAGCCCCAGCCTTTAACCCAACACTTCTCTTTCATCCCACTCCCACACACATGCAAATGGAGTCACAGAACTGGATTTGTCTCATCCAACTTCAGACAACTTCAGCACAGAAATCCTCTGATGAGTTGGAGACATCAGCAGGAGGATGAGATGAGTCGCATCCCAAAAGTGACCATTTTTCTGGTTTCACTGTAAAGGAAACTTTTCTTACATTACATTCATTTGCATTCCATTAAGTCAGATGACCGCCCTCCCTGTTGCATGCTCTGGTGGGGGGCCAAATGATGGGGGAAAGACATCCTTGACCACATAAATTTGAAGGACCAACTGTGTTGGTCTCTGATCTCCTCTTCCACCTGCATTGCTCCTTACCACCTTTGCCTCAGGCTGGGTTCAGAAGGATTCACAAGACACACAGACCTCTGCAAACTATAGAACCCTTCAAAACACCTTCAAGGCCAGGCAAAGTGTGGAACAGGAGAAGAGGGAATTCAGGTCATTGCTAGAGATATGGTAGCAGTGGGATACTTAAATGACAATGTGCCAGAGAAGGAAGCCATATGTCCTCTTCCAGAGAAAGGCTAAATATGATTCCCTATATATGAAAAAATGTCCTACAGTTATGAATAAAAAAAGGCATATGCACTTGTAACTCATAGGAACTCAAGTCCTCTTCCAGAGAAAGGCTAAATATGATTCCCTATATATGAAAAAATGTCCTACAGTTATGAATAAAAAAAGGCATATGCACTTGTAACTCATAGGAACTCAAGTAACTAATTTGGTGTGGCACCACTGCCGCCTCCATATTTAGAGGGCAGAGAAACTTCTCTCTTTTCCTCTTGGACCATGGTCACAGGCCATCTGAGAAATCTGTGTCTTTGTTAAGTTCCTTCAGAGGTCTTTTTGGAGGATTTAGCTTCCCTAGGTCTCTTTGGGCAATAGGAGCTCCTTTAAGAGACTGGTAATTTTTACTTGTAGATTTTTTAATCTCTTGTGTTCATTGGGGAGAAGCAGCTTCATGATTTCTCTCCGATTCATGCTTTTTCATGCACAGAGATGACAAAAAGTGGGTTCTTGGCATTCAGAGACTTCTGCTGCAGAGAAACCTGCTACCTTACTCCCATCCCCAATATTAACACTTTTTCCAATTCGTTACCTCTCAAGTTGATTGGTCCAGATTTTCCCAATGCAATGGAAACAGAGACTGATCTCATCCGTGAGTTAAAGGTTACCTTAGAACAAATCAGCCACAGCCAGGCTATCCCTGATGACTACAAGAACGTGAAGGGTTTAAACCATGGACATTTGAACCCCACCTCCCAACAACCCACCTACAGCAGCAAGAAGGCTACCTTCACCCTCACCAACATAGTCCCCCAGGATGAGACACTCAACAACGGTGCCTGGAACAGGTACGAGGTGAAAATGATGATTAAGAATACAAAGAACTGTGCCACCACCTACGTTGTTGTTGGTGCTGTGCCTGGGAACAACTTTATCGCTAACGGGAGGGTTAATATACCCAGCCACATCTGGTCCAGTGCCTGCTGTGAGATTGGCACCAATGAGAGGAAAGCTTGGGCGGTCATTGCCGAGAATGACAAGAATGAAGTCCAGGTCATTACTCTGGGGGACCTGGAGAACAGGTTGACCCAGCTCTACAGGAAGGGCCAGGTCTCCCTGTTTCACCCTGACTGTCCCCGGTAATAAGCACCACTTCACATGTCAGGCACAAAATACCCATGAGCCTTCACCACTAGCAGCATCACCACATGTCCTGTGCAGCATCCACCCTGCTTCCTCCTCTAGTTGTTTTCCAGCTCTGTCCCTAATCCTGAACCTTATCCTCTGATCAGCGGGAGAAAGAGATCAGCAGAGACTCCAGCTGGTTTGCTTTGCTGCCCAGCCTGGAGGGAGTCCTTGCCCTGGCTCTTTTGAGGGAAAGGTTGGAAAACAGACCATGGGCAAGAAAATCAGAGCTTGTCACTGAGACTAGAGGAGCTTTGCTTTTTTTCCCTTTTCTCCATGCCCATATTTCAATTGTAGTTCCTTCCTCTCCTCCTTAGGTATCACTAGTAATGTGCTGGTGACTTGTGCCTCACCTCCTCAGGAAGGGTGTGGGTGTAGGGTGGCTCATGTTGCCCAAATAGGTTTTGGAGTCTCCATCTCCGAAGACAGTCAAAACCCAACTGGACACAGTCCTGGACGATGAGCTCTAGCTGACCCTCTTTGAGCAGGGCTCTGCACTAGACAACCTAGACTGGGGGAAAAACAAGTAAGGAAACTCCTAGCTCTCCTGAGGCCTATAGAGAGGTAAAGGAAGGAGAAGGAAGGAAATAACCTACAGTAATCACTAGGCTCCCTTTCCCTGAACTTACATGAAGGCCGTGCTTCTATCAATTTACTAGCTGCTTGCTGCTTGCTTGCTTTTGGACCACGCACCTGGAGAGCAGGAGCTGAGGTATCAGACACCTGGCCTCAGGGATGAGACAGACAGCAGGCTTTCACCCGTCAAAGGTGAATTTCTGTGATACGCTGGTTGGAGTTCATTCTCTGCTCTACTTCTGAACCTGGTCTGCAGATTTATGTATCACTGATTTTGTGAAAGATACTCTATGGGTGTGAAAGGTCCATTCCATGTATGCCATAGGATTTAGTTCCTGAGTAGCTGACAATAAAAATTATTTGCTCCAGTGCTGTCTTGTAAGGTCACCTTACATGTAAACCATAATTTGCTTCCCACTGAAAGTTCCACTACCAGAAAAGTCCCAGCACCTACAGCACCCTTGCAGGAGTCTGGCTGTCCACACCCAATAGGAAGGTGCCAAACACCTACAAAAGCATCACCATCAGACTCCAGTTACTTTTCATATGGAAATGATTGAATAAAGCAGCCCACAGTGCACAGAGCTCATAGAAACTGTCTCACAAAGATATCAACTTGAGCCTCCACTTCTCATCTCAGGGGCTGTTCATCAGCCTATGGGGTCTTCTTGGTCACCAGAGCCATGAGACCTTAAAATAAGTTAGAATTACTTAAAGGGCACAGCAGTTGGAGAAGTCAGTCCTGAGAGGGATCCAAACTCACACAATGTCTAATTAGGTCACACAATAAATATTTCTCAGAACTGAGGCATGTTGTTTGTAAAGGGCCATCTTTTCCCACTTACCTATGTTGGTCAAAAGCTCAGCAGATAGGCAGAGATTTGAATGCCAGCACCAATAGAAACACAGAATTGTAGAATTGTCTAGGTTGGAAGTGACTTTTCAGATCATCGAGTCCAACCATCAAAGTAACACTGACAAAAACCACCACTAAACCATATGTGTACACACACTACATCTACTCATCTTTTTAACACCTCCAGGGATGGTATGGAGGTGAAAAATTCAGCACCCTTTCAGGTGTAGCGGGAAAGCTGAGCATTTCTTCCAGGCAGGCAAAATGCATTTCCAAACACCTGACAAGACACGTCTTATGAAGGGAACATCTTGCTTCACTGTAATGACAGAAGTGGTAACCTGGAAATGCTATGACTTTTCTGCACATTATCTGTCCCCCTGAGCAAATGAATCAACCGTTCCATGTCGCCATTCATTCTTAAGTGTTTGTGAAGTGTCTTACAATGTCCCGACACAGAAAATATGACAGAAATTTCTGTAATGTAGGGCTGAGCTATCACACAGAGATAAAAGGCCTGCAATAGTATGTTAACTTTTCTCTTTGGTTAATAGATTTTGTCTAAAGCAAAAAGCTTCTTGTGTACGTTGATCCATCATCACACAGATTATAGAATCAAAGAATCATAGAATAGTTTGCATTGGAAGGGATCTTTAAAGATCATCTAGTCCAACTCCCCTGTCATGGACATGCCACAGACATCTTGCACTACATCAGGTTGCCCAAAGTCCTGTTTAACCTGACCTTGAAGACTTCCAGGGATGGGGCATCCACAACTTCTCTGGGCAACCTGTTCTAGTGTTTCATCACCTTTGTAGTAAATAATTCTATATATCCCATCTAAATCTTTGTTTAAAACCATTACCCCTTGTCATGTCACTTCAGCCCTGGTAACAATTATCTCTCCATCTTTCTTCTAAGTCCCATCTTAAGTATTGAACGGCTGTAAAAAGGGTTGGGTTTGTTTGCATTTTTTTTGGTTGGTTGGTTGGTTGGTTGGTTTGGGTTTGTTTTTTTGTTTGGTTTTTTTTTTTTTTTTTTTTTGCATTGGCAGTTGAGAAAAAGCCTGAAGGCTAGAAGCCCATTTTTCAGGTTACCACCTTGCTCCCTTCAGGTCTGAGGACCCTGCCACAGCAGAGGACCTACAGCTGGGCACATTCGTTGCTCAACCGCCTGCAATGCTGAGCTGGGGTTTAGTTTTGAGGGCAATTTGGAAGGGAAATAGCAGCAATGCTGTGCTTCCTGCATATCTCTGTCCCCATCCAAGTTCACACAGACATGCAGCTCTTCCATAACTCATCTGTGCTCGCAGCAGGATTAATCTCTTAAATTAGGTCAGACATTTAAGCCAAAGTGGTCCAGCTTGAGGTCCTGGCTCTCAGACAGCTGACACTGCGAAATGTGTGCCCTGCTGTTCAGCTTGCATTTTTGAGGTGTCCAGCCTCAGACAATGAATTGCAGAGTGAGAAGAGGCCAAGCAGATGGTAGCAGCAAGCATGAGGGATAACATCTCTATCTCATAGAATCATAGAATCACAGGATGGTCTGGGTTGGAAGGGACCTTAAAGATCATCCAGTTCCAGCCCCCTGCCATGGACAGGGACTAGAGCAGGTTGCTCAAAGCCCCATCCAACCTGGCCTTGAACACTTCCAGGGATGGGGCAGCCACAACTTCTCTGGGCAACCTGTTCCAGTGCCTCATCGTCCTAACAGTCAAGAATTTCTTCCTAATATCTAATCTAAATTTCCCCTCTTCCAGTTTAAAACTGTTCCCCCTCATTCTGTCAGTCAGTCCACTCCCTGATCAAGAGTCACTCCCCATCTCTCCTGTAGCTCCTTTAGGGACTGGAAAGTGCTCTAAGGTCTCCCTGGAGCCTTCTCTTCTCCAGGCTGAACAACCCCAGTTCTCTCAGCCTGTCTTCATAGCAGAGGTGCTGCAGCCCTCTGATGATCTTCGTGGCCCTCTGCTGGATCTGTTCCAACAAGTCCGTGTCCTTCCTGGGCTGAGGACTCCAGAGCTGAACACAGTAATACAGGTGGGGGTCCCAGCTGCAGGACCTTGCACTTGACCTGGTTGAACTTCATAAGGTTTGTACAGGCCCACCTCTCAAGCCTGTCCAGGTCTCTCTGGATGACGTCCCTTCCCTCCAGTGTGTCAGCCACACCACACAGCTTGATGTCATCAGCAAACTTGTTGAGGGTGCATTCTATCCCATTGTCCACGTCTCTGAAAAAGACATTAAACAGCATGGGTCCTAGTACTGTCCCCTGAGGAACACAACTCGTCATTGGCTTCCAAATGGATATTGGGTTGTTGACTACTACCCTTTGAGTGCGGCCATCCAGTCAGTTCCTGATCTCCATGGTCCATCCATGAAATCCATGTCTCTCCAATTTTGAGACCAGGATGTCACGTGGGACAGTGTCAAATGCTTTGCGTAATTCCAGGTAGATCATGTCTGTTGCTCTCCCCTAATCTACCAAGGCTGTGGCAAAATCATAGAATGCCACCAAACTTGTCAGGCATGACCTGCCCTTGGTGAAGCTGTGTTGGCTGTCACCAGTCACCTCCTTATTTCCTATATGCCTTAGCAGAGGTTCCAGGAGGATCTGCTTCATCATCTTGCCAGGCACAGAGGTGAGACTGTTTGTCCTGTAGTTCCCCCAGGTCTTCCTTTTTTGAAAATGAGGTTACGTTTCTCATCTTCCAGTCAGCAGAAACGTCATCAGGCTGCCATGACTTCACAAATATAATGGAAAGTGTCTTAGCAACTTCATCTGCCAACTCCCTCAGGTCTTGTGGATGGACTTATCAGGTCTCATGGACAGACTTCATCAGGTCTCATGGACCTACGTACCTTCAGGTTCTTTAGTAGGTCTCGAACCTGGTCTCCTACAGAGGATGGTTCTTCATTCTCATGGCCCCTCTTTCTGCCTGGTCCTTCATCTTGGGAGGTGTGAGGAGTGAGACTGGCGGCGAAGTCTGAGAACATCAGCCTTCTCCTCGGCTGTTGCTATCAGTTTACCATTCTTGCTCATTGGAGGAGTGGGGTTTGGGGTGGGTGTACACTTGCTTTCTTTAAACTTCCTTTTCTGGTGGACAAACCTGTTGAAGCCCTTCTTGCTGCTCTTAGCATCCTTTGACAGATTCAGCTCCAGCCACACTTTGGCCTTTCTGACCTTGTCCCTACATACCCACCTGCTTCCTACTGTGGCACAGCTTTGTACTGTCAGATGGATGGGAAATGGTGGATTTTCTGCAGAGAAAAGCAATCAAAGTGATTTTTGGCTTTCGCCCAAATGGAACATCCAGCATAGGCCATTTCTCTGGGCCCCATTGTTCACTGAGCAGAGACAAGGTCATGGGACTTGGGTCCCATGATGTGGGTCATCCTCAGCTTCTGGCCGGGGTCATTCACTAGGTATCTTCCAGTTGACTTTCAGGGTTGTGTTTAGGTGTTTGACTGTATCCCTGTGTCAGCTCCTCATGTGTTATTCCCTTCCCATCCAGCTGCCTGTCCTGCCAGAAATTACTCCCCTCAACACAGACCTTGTGGGAGCAAAGCAGCACCCAAGGGGACATTCAGTCTATGAGTAGTTTGTGAATCTGAAGCAGCTACCTTGATAGACCTGCAGAATTTATTCACACTATTCTCTTTTGAGTTTCAGCATTGACTCTTTCCGAGGTAGAAGGTCTACTAGCATGGTTGCCCTCTTTGTGGTGGGCAAGCCTAAGCAGACTTAGGCTCCAGATTTCCTGGAGTGAGGCCAGTCTCAAAAAATCAAGAGACAAGGGAAGAGGGTGACTTTTGATAGGCAGTATTTGTCAAAGATGCTGTTTCTGCAGCAGAAGGATTTGGACTCTGAGTACTTCAACTCTTGTTGATGTTTAGTGGACAACCCAACTCTCAAGAGCAAGTATCAGCCATGGATGGGAAGCAGAGGGAAGTTTTCCCTCCCTTGTTCTTTAAGCTAGAAAGAGTTTCAGTCGTGCATGGGAAACTTGCTGACTGGGAGCATGTGGGGTTGTCAGCACAGACACTTATGGTGAGAAAAAGAAAAGCAGAGGCTGAGAAGGCCAAATGACCATTTTTCACCCCTGAGTGTGAAAGAACAACAAATTCTCCTTTTAAACAGATGCTCTGGTGCAGTCAGTCAGGGGATGGGAGTAGCATGGGGCCTCAGTAAGCTGTTCTGATCAGCACTGGCACTGAGCAAGCAGCTCGTGGGCATCATGCCTGGCCAACTCCTGCTAGGCAGAGCCTTGCCTGGGCTGGGGTGACAGCTTTGCCAGGTTGCTCCAAATCGCTAATCACTCTTAGGAGGAACCTCAGTGCAATTCTTGTCCCTTTGAGGACATACCATCGCAAGGAGGAAGAAGCCTTGCTCAATTTTATCAGGGTGGATGAAGTCCTGTGGGCACTGTGGGGAGAGGTGGGAGGAGCAGATAAAAAGCCTTATTTTCTGGAGATGGAAGATGAACTGGCAGGCATGTATTAGCCCTGCAGCACACCCAGCATGCCAAGCGTTGCTTTCCATCGTTCCCTGGTAGCAGCTTTGTCCTGCAGCAGTGCCAGTGATGGGCAAACCCCTGCAACATCTGCTAGGTCCACTGAACAAATCCCAAAGAGGTATCTCCCCTCCAAACACCTCTCTGGCCAGAAATACCCTTTACTTCTTTTAACTAGGACCTGGCAGAGAAGAAGGGCTGGTTGGATGCTTGCCCTTGAGTTTTGTCCCAGGCAAGCTGCAGCGTTCTCATTACTGAATCCTTCTGCTCCCCACAGTGGCCTCTGTAGGTATTAAGGAATGCCTGGGGGTGCTGGGGCTGGGCAGGGTCTGGGTCTGGTTGTCCATGGGAATGAGTGTCTGTAGGATTCTGACAGGCTATATGCTATGTGTTTAAATTCAAAGGCCTTAACTGCAGTTACCAGTACAAACGAGCACTCTGCATCAAAACACATCAACTGCAGTGCTTCACATGAAAAATGACCCATTGGACTAATTATTCTTGCTTTTTCCCCCCATGGAAAAATGATATCTAAGCAGACTTGGTGTCCAAGTGGAGCCATCTAGTAGTAGGCCTACCAGCACAGTTCCACCTGAATTTTCACACATCTTCTCGCCCTTGCAAGATCCTGCTGCTCAACCCTGAATAACAGGAGCAGGAACAAGGCCCAGGCATCCTGACAAAGAGCAGAGAACAGAAAAGCACACATCCCTGCCGCCAGTTCTTATGACTGCCTGTAAAAGGAGCCTCATCTACATTTCATTGCTTTTCATTGCATTTCAGTGCAAAGTCCACTCACACCACAATTCAGAGCTGCTGCTGGAAGTTGGAGTCCCAACAATGAAGCAAAATAGCGGAGCTGAAATATGAAGGCAAGACATTTAGTTCTGCTGTTAAAGGGAGCCCAGAAACCTTGTTAAAAAAACCCAAACACCCAAACAGACAACCAAATACGATGAGCAGATGAGTGGCACACCAAAAGAAGTCAACTGAGGAACTGTAGGGGACAGCTAGTGGACCTGTCTCTCAGACTCACAGAATGGTTGAGGATGGAAGGGACTTCTGAGGACAACTGGTCCAACACCTGGGTCTTGAGATGGTTCATTCCTGGGGTAATGCCACAGGGGACCAGCTCCACTGGCACTGTAAAAATAAAGAACAAGAACAGTTTGTGAGTGCAGAGGGAATGTTAACATGACTGAAAAACCATCCGTATCAACTCTGCTGGCCTAAGCCAGGGTCCATAACCCTGGTAGGAATAGGTGGACAGTGACATGGCCAGCATACAATAAGGGAACCTGTTCTACCTGTCCTTTAAGACTAATTGCAAGCTGGTTTAAACTTTACCAAGAGCTCCAGCTTCAGGGAGACATGAAGCCAGCTTGGATAGAGGAGGCATCTGTTGTCATGGCATTATCACAGAATGATATGGGGTTGGAAGGGAGCTCTGGAGATCACCTAGTCCAAACCCCCTGCTGGAACAGGTCCATCTATATGACATCCATTTCCACTGTATGGCACTTCAAGATTTGGTAGGAACCATAAGCACTGATTTGCTCTTCCTAGGCCTTGTGTTAAAGCTTGTTTGTTTCTTCTCCAGCTCATCTTTCCCCCCTTCCCTTCCTGCCTGCATCTCTGCCCTCCTGCTGGTAAAGGTTTCCAGCAGTTAGGAAAAAAATCTGGGCATATGTTCCCTGTTCTGGTTTCTTCCCATGCAGCTCTTGAAACATCCGCTCCACAGAGCCTAGAGAAAGCTGCGTGGGGGGAGCATGGGTGGGAATAAAGCAAGTGAAGATAACGTGGTGTTGGTTTATGGTTCTTCTGGCCATAGAATATAAATGCAGAAGAATCTCCATGAGCTGGGGGGCTACTGGATCAAATGGTCACCAGCTGAATGTGAGAGGGACTGGGAGACCTAGGGCTGGATAACCACTGGTTCTTCATATTCGTGGGTAGTTCTCCTTCTAACTGCCTATTTTGCAGATTTTGGCTGTTTTAACTAAGGTCAGGGCCAGGCATGGGGTCAGACCTCATGTCAGGGAACTTCTTGGGGCAGTTTTCTCCACCTGAAAGGTCTCCCCTTTTGGAGTGCTGCCTGAGGAAGAGTCACAGTTATTGAGCTACTGTGGGAACTAGGAGGATGGTTTTATTTTGTGATTTGGCTTCTATAAACATCACCATCACAGGCATGGCACATGGACCTCAAGGAGAAGATGGAGAACAGGAAAGGAGAATGTACTGGAGCAAAGGAGATGAAGGTGCAGCAGTGAGAGGGGTGTCTGAAAGAAAACACTTTTCTTCATGAATAAAGGCATTAATGTTGGGAGTCAGCTGGGGATTAAAACCTGCTGCATGTCAATATGTAGGTGTCTCCATGTGAGCCAAGAATTCCCACCATGGCCAGAGAAGAACTTGTCAGTGCATATCATTCAGCTGGCAAAATGCAAGGGAACAGCTGACCACACACAGGTGTCTGGAGTCCCCCGAGGTGCTTCAGGACAGCTGAGAAGTCCACACAAGCCCAGAAGATACAACATAGGTTGTACAGAAGCTCTGTATGACCTTCTCTACTGGCAGATGGAGATCCGAGACATCTAAAATGGCACAAGACATCTGTATATAGGCAGTTAAATCACACCCACATGGCCTTTCCTTAATTTAGTGAGACATGGAGCTACCTGTTTTTCAGGTCTTTGTCTCTCCCATGACCTGTAGCCAACCCTTCCCATACTGAGGTGGACCGAGAGGGCTCTTACGTTGGAGTAGAAAGCAAGGGCTTTCTCTGACTGACATTTGTCTCCTTAAATCTTCTCGGTAGCAATCAGAAGAGCAAGAGTCTTTCCAACAGCAGTCCTGCCTGCTGTCCCAGGCCCCATGGGTTACTCAGCATGGGGACCAAGAGACTTCAAGGCTTTCGTTGGGCTGGTGACTTGGGTCTGTTAGCCCCAGGCGATGCAGCCCTTCCAATGTGCCCCTCCTACAGGAGTCTGTAGGTACAGCACGGTACTGCAGAACCAGTTTTCGACCTGCTCATCCTCAAAGAGCAAAAGGGCTCAAACACCTCTTTCTGAAAAAAAAATAAAAATAATAAAAAAAATGCAGCAGCTGCACTTGGTTTTGCTGCAGGAAGTTCTCACTAACAGGGAGAAAAGAAAGTTCCTTTTAAGAACAAGGCATTCATTAGCACTTCTTGTTCTTTGCTTTGCAGTCACTGTTGGATCCATCACAATATCACATCCATTTTTGTGCCTGGAATCTCTCCGTCTGCTGCTCCTGTGGACAATAATACCCTCCAGAGTTACAGTGACCTCCACTTCTCAGAAACAGAATTACAACACTATGTATTTTTTCTTGCAGTCATTTTTTTTGGCTCTTCTCTGTCCTCTGAGGTGAGTCATTTTGCCTAGATGTCTCTCCTTCCTCACCTGAATTACTACTGCTGGCAATAATTTTTAGCTGTTGAGCTAAAGATACAACAACAGCTAATATTTTATCTCCTGTTTCCAAACCAGCATTTAATAGCAGACTAACAAACCCATTTCCTCATTGTAATGATGGCTTACGTATCATGAACCTGCTGTCACACCTCCATTGCTGGTGATATTCCTTCCCCTCCATGCTTAGCTGCTCTCCCAACTACCTCTGCTTTGGTCACACGTTTGAAAGTGCCAGTTTGGGTGTCTCTGATGAAAATTCATCAGCTTGGGCTTCCAGCTCTCCCCAATCATGGCATCACCACCTTCAGCCCAACAAATAACCAGCAAGCCACAGAATGCAGCGCTGCACGGCTCCACTTCATCCCATCACCCAGTAATGAGCTGAGCAAACGTTAGCAGCGTGGCTATGACGCTAACCAGCAAGAGAAAGATCAGGAGGTATAACACCCCAAACCACAATTATTTATTTCCCAGCATGACAGAATTAAGGTTTCTGACATTATAAGGTTTTCCTTTGAGCATTTAACCCGACAGCATGGGAATGGTGCATGGGAATAATCTTGCTGGTGGATCCCCATGGAGATGTCCTCAGGATGCATCCATGGCCATACCTGCCCCGTGGCTTACACTGCCCTGGGCAGTGGCTGCTGTGGAATGTGCTGGGACCAGAGGAAGTGTGTTCTTTACGTTATCTGAAAAACATCATTTCTGGCCATCCAAGCTGATGTTGAGCGTCGTCTTATCTTTTCTGCCAATGTCCTGCCTTCCCCCAGAAACCCAGAGGTACCACGTGCATCCTTCTGCCCTGTTCCCTCTAAAGGGATCACTGCGATTTCCCATGATCCTCTGGCATGGTTTAGCTAAGAAAATGCCCTGAAATTTCTCTGCAGGAAAGATGGAATTGAAACAAACCAGCAAGCCCTGGCATCTCCTGGCTGCACGACCTGCTATGGGAGAACTGCAACGACTGAGGCTTGTACTGACACGGGCAGAGCTCCGGTGGCAAGATTTGTTATTGAACTAAACTCCTGGCAGCTGCTGGTGAATTTCTGACTTGCTGGTGAAGGTTGACTTTCTGTCAAAAACCTCTCAGAAGCAGTAGGCACCAGGAAAAATTTGCAGGAACCATTTATTTCCAAAAATGCCAGGAAATGATCCTGATCTGCAGCCGATGAACATCTTGGGGGAGCCCTCCCCAGAGATGTGGATGGTGGGCTTGAAGGTGGGCTGTGCCCAAACCAGTCCCATGGGAAAGCCCACGCTGTAAGTGGAGACAAGCCCAGTACAGAGGGGAATTCCTTACATATCCAGGGTCGAAAGGGGAAATGACATTTTGGTTGCTCATCCTCATAGAGAAGAAAATCTCCAGGTCCCAGAGCAGCTGGTCTGGAGACCAGCCTCCTCTGTGGGTGGTGTGGTTTCTGTGAGCATGTCCTGCATGTTCCCTGGGGTGCATGGACTGGCAGCATCACCAACACTGAGCAGAGACACTTCAGTCATACCTGAAATGGCAGTTTGGGACCCTGCCCCTTCCCTTCCCCTTCTTATATCCTCACACACACGGTCCTGCTGGTTAACCCATCTCAGAAGTGTTATGCTCCAGGCAGGGTCATGGCAGAGTGATGCTCTGCCTAATAAATGCACTGTCCCCAGGAGCATCAGGCATCTTCTCCGCAGATACCCAAAGTCCTCAGTCGACCCTCTTGGCCAGGATCCTGCACCATGGGGTGTCCTTGAACCCCAGTTCAGCCCCCAGTGCCAATGCAGGCTCACCACTGGTGAGAGGCACCGCAGAGAGGGGACATGGGATGCTCCTGAGGGGTAATAACTGGTCAACACGGCCCAGCATCACTTAGCTACTCCCTTTCCCTGTGGCTTTCATCCACCACTCTTTGCTGGAGCTCTGCCCAGCCTGAGGTGAGGAAGGTGTTCCCTTTCTCCAGCAGTCAAAGATGTCATCGCTGGTGGTTCTCCCCACTGTCCCCACAACTCAGAGCAGTTTTGGTGATGCCAGCCACACTGGACCAGCTCCATGCACATGGTTCTGCTTCCCTCTAGTGACAAGGTGGCCTCACATCAGCAGAAGCACAGGCTGAGACACAGCTCCATCGGCAGCGAGGACTGCTCTTCTCCTTGGCCTGCAGAGATGTGGCCATTGGGACTGAGGCCCTTGTCACAGACCCCAAGGATGTGGGATGGGAGCATCTCTGTCTCCACTGACTCTTGTAGAGCTTGGCATTAAGGATTCAAAATACACATGAATAATCTTTGTTTCTCTGTCCATACCCTGCCTGAGCCTGTTCATGGGCTTCCCCAGCACAGTGCTGGGATGCTTGTGTCCCACAAACTGTGAAATACTGATTTTGAGAGGAGCTGGACAAGGAACAGTTGGTGGGAGACCAAAAGATACATGAGCCCACCTCCAAACAAAGCCCTTCAAGCACTTTTGCCCATAGTCCCTTCCCTAAAATGGCATCATTGAGCAGCTATAAGTAGATGGGTTAGGATGAAACAGGGTCAGAGCTGGACTCCAGTCAAGTGGCTGGAGCATTCAGCTGGGAAGGAGGATTCCCAGATTTCCAAATCATGGGCCATTGCTCTTTTGGCTTCATTATGGTCTCTCCTGTGGTGACCAAAGGCAGCCATGGTCTCATGACAAACAGCTCCCTTCTGTGCTTCTGCAAGTCACAGTCTCTGCTACGTCCTCTATGGATTTCTTTTACCCCAAAGCTTCTGTGCATTTTCCTCAAGAAAATTCTTTTCTCTCCACACTTATTCTAGGCTCTCCCCATTGCTTTACATTATGTATTCACAGCCGTAACATCTATAACATCTAGACTACTCCTCAAGGAATTTTGAACACACTTTCTATTACCTTTTAGCCATCCTTTAAGGTTGTTCCATAATCCAAACCATGATCCCAATGTTAATTGGCTTTGTGATGCTCCCAGCATGCCTCATCCCATCCCCCAAAAATGCTTTTGGGAGCTTAAGGGGCTTTGTATCCTGGTCCCTGGGACCCACAACCCATCACATGACAGTACTCAGCACCAGCTCCTCCGCCCAGGGTAGCTCAACATTTGCAGCCCACTTTTCCTTGCCTGAAACTCCTTGTCCTCCCATCGCTCAGGGACAGGCACCCAGATTTGAAGGGAGCATCTCTAGATGCTCCATGTCCCCATGGCAGCCCTGCAGCACCTTTCCTTGGTGGACACATCCATGAATCATCGCTCTTGGTGCCTCTCATAGCTGGGCCCCACCATCACAGCTTGCTCACCGGTGATTTATGTGCTTGCTCAGATTGACCTCTTGCCTTTTGGTCAGTTGCTCCTGCACATTTATTCAGCAGGAGATGACTTCCCTTTGCCCCATAATTGATTGTTTCTGTCTCCACTTAATTTTCTGCTTCATCATCGCCTTGTTTCGGGAAAAGGGGCTTTTCAGGGAGGTGATTCATTGCTCTGTGGACTTTCCTGCATATTCAGTTCACTGTCTGCCCTGTCCTCTCTTTCCCCTTTGTTGCTGCTTCCCCTGATTTACCCATTCCTCAGAGCAAATTGATTCACCACTGAGGTTTATTTTCAGCTTCCAGCTGTTGGGCTCCTCACAGCTGCTGGGAGCTGGTGTGCTCCCCAGGCGCCATGTCTCTCCTCCTCCTCCTCGTTTTTCTCCTGCAAGTTACTCCTGACTGTACTCCTTCATCCTCCATCCCTGCTTCCTCCTCCATGTGATGCTTGGTTATTTTTTAACAACCTGAGTGTGCCCCACCGATGCTTAAATACAAGTGAGAGGACAGCAGCAAAGTCAGGGAGGTTTTGTACTGCCAAAATCTAGAGGGGCAATGAGTAGGAGGAACAGGGCTTTTGGGGCCAGATGCTGCTGGCTTCTGGGGACCAGGGTTAAGGGCTGCCACCAGTTCCCTGATCCAGGCTGAGGACATGAGACAGTGGGTTCAAGCCCATCTGCAAGTATTCTCCCATTGGTTAGCACTCAATAGCCTCCTTTGCCATTTTTATTCTCTCCCTTGTCCCCTCTGTGTTCATCTCAAGTTCAGAAGGGATAAAAGTCAGTAACTGTCATTTAACAGACCTGTCTTTGTGTTCTGAAGGTCTCCTGAGTGCCAGGGTGGCTTTGACCTCAGGCAAAGGACCCCGTCAGATCCCAAGTCTTTGAGTCAGCGAAACCAGTGCAGTCACAGGGATGTGGAGCGGGGAGAATTTAGGCAGCTTGATGCCAACTGCAGTGCCTAAAGCCAAAATGTGGGTCTATAAATCCCCTACTCAGCTGTTATTTAACCCCGGAGGCATCTCCATTTTGCAGGTGCCCTCAGTGTGAGGGTGCTGCTGGCCAGACAGAAAGCCATGACCCAGGCAGTGCTGGGGAGCTCCTCGAGCCTGGTCCCCCTTGAAACTGCAAACTCATGTAGGGTCTCAGCAGAAGGGTTTAGTTGCTGGGTGCTCTCCAGGCTACCCACCCACAGGAACCAAGCGCATGATGGAGGTCCCTTGGACATGGGACTTGGTGATGGTGGGCAGAGATGGACCCTCCTCATTTGGGTAACACACTGAGCTCCGGTTTGCCCCTCCGAGAGTTGCTCTTCCAGCTTTTCCTCACTCTTGGAGGTCTCCTCTGAAATCCTCTCTATTTTCCAGCCTCCTTTTTGCAGTGTGGACCACAAATCTGGGCACAGCATCCCCGTGCCTCTCACAATATGCTCTCCCTACTCTGGCTGGCACTCACCTGCACCAGCCCTCAGTTTGGGTCTCTCATTTTGGATGACTATTGACCTAAATTCTTAGGTGTTTTGGGTATTTTCCACTTTAGAGGTGCTCCAATCTCAGAGCTAGTCCCAGACTGTGACACTGCATCAATTCTGCAGCCCTGCAAAGCTCAGGTTTACACAACTGGAGGCACCAGGCGATTCATCTCACCCACACCAATGCCTTGTTTTTTTTTCCTCACTCCACCCAGGAAACAGGCTCTTTTGTGATTTCTGTTCCTTCTGGGGCTGTATGAATCATCTGGGAGCACAGAAGTGATCCCAAGAGATCACTTCTGGCAGCAGACTCTTTCGCAGTCACCTTTATGCTGTGCTAGGTTTAACGTGGGTCCACAGGGATGTTCACAGCCTTTTCACAAGAGTGTAATTTTGGGCTAAGCCAAGCACCTTCTAGAAACCTGAATATGTTACAGAACGTGCTCTCAGGTTTGGGATAAAATCATAAAAATAAGCCTCACCACCCTTGGCTCTCTGCGGGTCCGGTGGCCACCAGCCCATGCTAGGAGGCACAAATTGCATCACCTTCCGCTTCCCCAAACCTGAAATATCTCTGCTGTAAATCTGCATGGCTGGGTTTTCTCCACTAGGTTGCAGCATTAACTTTTGTTTTTCTATCCTTGCCCAGCCAAGAAACTGGGACCTTTTTTTTTTCAACAGGCAGCTCTGCCTTGTTCACCCCTCGGTGCCCTCCTGGCCCCTGCACCGGGCTCCCGGGGGCTGATGGTGACTCAGTGCTGGTGAGACTCCCCTGGGGGTCCCTGCAGAAGTGTCTCGGTTCCTATTTGCATCTGGGCTCGCCTTGTTCATATTCATTGTGAAATTAAAAGTGAAAAAAATAATAAGCAATAATTACACTGCTAGCACGAAGCATGAAGGAAGGGGTCAGGCGAAGGATGGCTAATGAACTCCCTGCCACCTCCCCTTCGATGTCCTCCAGTGTCAATGGCAATGAGTGAGGCCCCATCTGGAGTTCTGTGTCCAGTTCTAAGCTCCCCAGATCAAGAAGGACAGGGATCTGCCAGAGAGGATACAGCAAAGGGCTACAAAGATGATTAGAGGCCTGGAGCATCTCTCTTATGAGGAAAGGCTGAGTGACTTGGGTCTTTTTAGTCTGGAGAAGAAAAGGCTGAGGGGAGATCTGATCAAAACCTATAATTATTTAAAGGATGGGTGTCAGGAGGGTGGGGGCAGTCTTTTTTTTGGTGGTTCCTAGTGACAGGACAAGAGGAAATGGGCACAAACTTGAACATACGAAGTTCTATCTAAACATGAGGAGGAATGTCTTCTCTTCAAGGGTGGCAGAGCCCTGGAAGAGGCTGCCCAGAGAGGTGGTGTAGTCTCCATCTATGGAGATATTCAAAACCTGCCTGGACACATTGCTGTGCAACCTGCTCTAGGTGGACCTGCTTTGGCATATCATTCTGTGATTTTATGAGTGTGAAGTTATTGCTGCCGATTTACATCTTCAGACTCGTTTTGAATTTTTACAGATCTTATTAAGGTTGTGCCAAACTCGGTCAAAAAATACCAACAAAGGGCCACAGGAGTACTGGGGGTTTTATGCTATGTGCAGTGTCACTACTGGGACATTGGTGGGAAGTTACCTGTGGTCTGTCGCTGCTTGGCCACGGACATGCTGGTGGGTTGAACAATGGCTGGAGACTGCCCAGATCAGGTGTACCTTGGCAAAACTGCATGTGAATGAACTGGGACATGGGATGGTTTCTAGAAAGAAAAACAACATGAGTGGTATTTCCAACTACTTCCCAGGGTCCAGCCATGGTGCCCTCCCCTGGCCCCAAGCGCAGCTGTGAGGGAAAGGATGTGATGATCTGGATGCCCTGCCCTGGATGGGGCTGGGTCTACCAGGGCACCTGGGCTATGGTTGCCTGCTCTGGGGCTTCACCTCACCTCAGTTCAGGAGATGTCTGGTCTGGAGAATGAATGGTGGAAGCTGACATCCGGGCTCCTCCACGTGCGCAGAAAGTCACTGGGGCAGGAGGTGCTGCTGAGTCCCACAGGAGATGCTTGCAGTGGGGTGACTCACCCCCTGCAGGTGGCCCACAGATGCTCTGGCTGCTGCCCTGGTGTTGGGAGAGAGCAGGTTTTGAAAGGAGGAAGCTGCTGTGGTGGTTTTCCTTGGTTTTGTTTTGATCAAGGGGTGCAAATACTAAGGAGAAAGGCCTGAGCAGTGCAGAGGAGGCTGATGGGTAAGCTAAGAGCTGGCTGTAAATACACGAAAGGTCATTGCAGAGACACAGCCAAGCTCCTCTCCATCGTGCCAGACTGTAACAAAAGGCACCAGCCACAACCTGGGGCTTGAGAGGCTCAGTCTGGATGGAGGAAAAGGTCTCACTGCGAGAAACTGCTGCCCTTGGGACCCCCCCAAGACCCACTCCCCCACACTGGTGCACCTTCCATCCTTGGGGGGACTTGGCTAGACCATGTCACGGGTGACAGCCCGGCTACAGGCCTGCTCTGAGTGGGAGGCTGGATTTGAGACCCAGGTTTGTTATGGTTTGAGGAACCCACAACAATTTATTGTTGTTTAGACAATTATTCTCTCACCCAAGAAGGGGAATTGGGGGAAAAAAAACCCAAAAGGGCACCCGAAGGTTGAGACACAAACAGATTTACTAGAATACAACTAAATAATTATAATTAGTAATACTGAAAAATTAATAATGCTCCCAATACCAACATAAAACAGACGAGGATTATACTCAGCCCATTCTCTCAGCAGGAAGCCGTGCCCTCCCAGCAGGGACAGCCAACGTGGGACTCCGTGAGAGCTGTGGCTTCAGGAGGAAGGGAAGGGCTCAGGGGTCTAGCACTGTGTCAAGGAGTTCTCAGGATGGCAGCCTTCTAGGGGGAGAGAGAGAGAGAACTCCTCAGTAAATGTTCTAATTTATGTTGAATGTGACATTAATGGTACGAAAGAATCCTGTTGGCCGCTTGGGTCAAGTGCCTGGGTCTCACTCCTCCTCATCCCTGCACCTCGAAAACACTGAGACCTTGAATCTCACAAAGCCTAGCTGGCTATAAGGTATTTTCATAAATTCAGGCACTAATATTCTACAAGTGCAGTTTTTTCCAAGCATTAGAAAGGACTTTACTGAAAAATAAAATTACTGAAAAACAACTTAGTCCTGAACCAACATTTCTGTGTGAGCTTGATTAAAAATAACTGGTTTTCCTGCTTCTGAGCATCCTCAAGCTGCTTTCCTGTTGCCTTGGCAGAAACAGAGCTCTCCTGCTTTTCTGCTTATGAAATGATGATGTTTCCAACAGCAACAGCGAGACAGAGCTCCAGAGGTGAAGGACACAGAAAGGGATAGTGCAGGAATCCCCTCTGGCAGTGGGAAAAGCCTGCATGGATGTGTGTGAGGTCCCCTTCGGAGCCATCCAGGTGTTACTCTGTGGTGACTCCGCATCCCTATTGCCCCCAGGTCCTTCTCAGCTCCCTTCTACTCAAACCCACAGCCCATGGACCTTCCATGGTCTCAGCTCACTGGTGCCATGCTCATCTCCTCTGCTCCTGTCCAACATGTGGGATATATCCTTTGCATCTTCACAAGCCACTGGCTAATACAGCCAAACTAACCCCCTCTGGTGCCAGCCTGGGACATCACTGTCTCATAGCATTCTTCTGCCAAAGCCAAACACGAGGTCCTGAAGCTAGATGGTATTTCCAGATGTGGGACACAGGACATGGTGAACCAAAGCCTGCCTGGAGAAAAGACACTGTGGACAAAATGTGCCGGGAGCTCCTGCTTGGAGGGAGCCCAGGACATGTCGTGTCCTTGTGTGGATGGGTATGGCCATGTTGGGAGCACAGAGTGTTCAGCACTGCTGGTCCACCACAACGTCAGAGGCTTGGTAACATCTCATGAGGAGCATTGTAGCCTCACCCTCATGGTTTTCCTGGCATTTAACCAAGTCCCACAAGTACAAGCTGTTCCCAATGCAATAAAAACCATGCTTGGCACCGGTCACCCCTGCTTCCCTTTGCCTTCCCATCCCTCCCTGGGGTTTGCTTGTTCCTTCTCTACAGGCAATTCTTCCACAGCCGCCTCTGCCGAAGGAACGACAGACCCAAGCCTCGAGCACCAAGTCCACTCTGGAGGTAAAAAGCAGGTATTTTTCTATTAGAGATGCAGCTTCTTTGTGCTGTCCTCGCTCTGTGATGGAGTCTGTGGAAGGCACGGAGGGCAGGAGAGGTGAAGAGACGTGCACATCACTCACATGTACTTCAGCTTTAATGATGGCCTATTATTTCCTCCCCAGACCTGTGGCTTTTTACCTGCAGTGACCTCCCTTGACTCCTTGTTTACCTTGCAGAAAAAGGGAACGCTTACTGCGCAGCCGAGTTCAGCTACAGCTTTTCAGCCAGCAATCAAAACACTTGAAACCTAAGAGCAGCATCTGAATTTAAAAATCACAATTAGAGTGCCCAACAGGCAGAAGGTGGAAGAGGGCAATAAACGAAGCAGAGGTTTGGAAGAAAACAAAGAAAGGCATGAGAGGAATCTGTACTGGCGACGTCAAATCGGGCACCCAAAATTAATGGATTCTTTGACCCCCATTTCTCTGTGCTGCAGTTCATTATTTGTCAAGCAGATTCAATAATAGAACCTCACCTAAAAAAAGGAAAAAAAGCAGATGTTACCACAGCAATTGCTTCGGCCAAAGCACTTGGATGCTAGAGACATGAGCATGAAGAAGGAAAAAAAATACCCCAAACCCTCTTATCTGGCTGTTCACCAAGTGAGTACCACCATCACGTGCCTGGAGAGAGTTAGCATCCCGTGGAAAAAAAAAACCCCAAACCTTCCAATCATGTAATTAAGGACTGCACCACAGCACATCCACCCACAGAGGTATCGTGGGCAGCCTGAAGACGGGCGTCTCCCAACTTTTAACCACTTTTTCAACCTTGTCGCTTCTGATGTTATTTTGAAGTGTTTTTACGCATACTACATAAGAAGAGTGCATTTATGTACCTTGCAAATAACTCTCCTAGCAGAGGAAACCCCGGCAAAGGAAGCAGTGATGCTGTTACCTCTGGTGTGAGGAGCTTCAGATTGCGGTGGTCAATCACCAGCCAGACCATCACGGTAGATGGACCTCACCGCTGATGCGCTGTTGGATTTATTCTACTGTGGTCTCCGCAACAGCTGGCCTTGCTGCTACCACCAGGATGGAAGAGGAAGGTTAAAACCCGCACCAGAGCGACGTGCCCTATTTGTGGAGCCTTGCTCCTTTAAACACATGTGGGAGGGAGGACTGGTAAATCCTTGGGCAGTTTTTCATCTTGCCTCGACTGGGCTGGGCTTCAGGCTCAGTCTGTTGTCTGGTCCCTTGTCATAGCTGCTGTTGTAATGATTCATCCATCTGGTTTTCTGGGAAAAGAAAATGAGCTAGAGAAATGGTTTTCCTTTTTTTTTTTTTTCCTTTTTTTTGGCTGCATCTCTCCTCCAACGATTACAACTTTGCACCCGCGGAGCTGATGGAGGGGAAGGAGTTTTGCACATCGTTTTTCGCTTGCCGAAGCAGAGAGTGAAGCTCTGAGAAGCCTGTTCCTCAAAGCCAGACCGTAACACTGATGCCCTTAACTGTGTTTCTGAGAGCAAAAAAAGGATCTAGCAAAATCCACCAGAAGGTTCAGGGTGTCTTCAGCGGCTGCACTGGCGAAAACCTCAGGCTGATGCACTCCAGGGACCGCGTCCGCTCCTTCAGTTGGCTCTCAGCCTGCCCCAAGCTCTCCAGAAATGACGTGGGTGGAACTGCAGCGAGAAGGCTTGGAAAGAAATCCAGGTGGAAAACGCTGACATGGGAGGTCTTCTCATTGGGATTAAACAGCTGCTCTCATGAGGGATGTATTTTATTGTAAATTAGGTAATAATAAGGGGGAAAAAAAATCCGATGAGTTCACACTGGGTGATGTTTAGTCTCAGAGCAGAGTGCTAGACGCCACACTGGAGGTTTTCCTTGTTGGTTCGTAGGGTAAGGACCAGTGGAGACAATGTGCCCCTCCAGCTCGTAACAGCAATGGAACCCACTTCTGGGGTAAGAAAAGTGGCTTTGCCACCAGCACTTAAAAACACTGTTTTAAAGAAGGCAGCTGCAGAGGAGATCTTTTCTATCTACCTCTCCTTGCTCCAGGAATACATCTCCCTTGGTCCAAGTTTAGTTAGAGGTTCGACTGGGAAAGCAGCAGCTTGTCTGGCAGCAATCATTCCTCCGTTCAGACACTTATTAATAAATTTCCACCAAACAGGTCACGTATCAAAGTTCTACTTTTCTACGCTGCTAAAGCAAACCTTCCCGTGACAAATTCCTCCCTTTATCCCAGCTTTGTATTCATTACAAGCCCAGTGCACGCCTGTGAAAACCAGATCCTCCTTGAACCCACCAGCACAGGAACTGCCCTCCTCTCTGGTTCAGCATCCTTCCTTCTCTCATCCCCCACTGCCTTTTTTTTTTAAAAAAAAAAACAAAACCCACAACAACCTAACACCTTCTTCACCCCACCAGCCTTCACTCGGATTTGCCCATCCCATGATTTCATCTGAAAGTGGGTGGTGAGTTCACTCTCCCCCGCGAGCAGCCTCTTCGCAAACGGCTCCCGGGATCCCTGCCAGCTCCTCTCCACCCACAACCTCCTCCCGTCAAAGCAAACCACGCAGCTCCTGCTGCTTCCCCAGGCCAAAAGCGGCATCTCACATCTGGGGGGGGTGGAGGGGGCAATGCTGGCTGGGGGAGAGAAAAGGCAGCCAAGGAGCAACTCACTGGGAGTACGAGCCCCCTTCCTCCTCACCATCTATCCCCTCATCCTCACACTTTCCGGGGTGGGCATCTCCAGCCTCCCAAACCACCGGCTTTCCTCCCCAGAGACAGCGGTGGGTTAACTCAAGTGACTTCCAAGGCTCAAAAGACACTGCAAGCGCAACCTGAGTTTAAGAAAACAGCTTTGCAGATTCTATATAAATGAAAACTGGCTTTTTTTATCTTTTTTTTTTAATTCCTCCTATTCAAAAAAACCCATTTTTGCATGGATTTAGGCATTCCCAGCCCTTGCTAATGCAGGAGCGTTGGACTGAAGTCAACCGCTCCCACGGCTTGAGAGACTGTGGAGCCAAATGCCACACCGAAAAGCAGGTTTTGATTTGGATTTTGAAATGCTATGTGTTAAAAACAGAGTATCAAAATCGAAAACAGAGCGCTTTCAAATCTCCTGGGTTCTCCTCTCTGCTCTTTCCGATTTGTCATGGTTTTAGAAATTAATCTTTTTGTCTATTCCTCCTGGTGCCGCTTCTGGGCTGGCAGCCTAGTTCCGACGCCGGTGATTTATATGCTTTGCTCAGAACGCAGCACACAAGTACTTCGCTTTTTCACTCGCCCTTTCCAAACGTTTGTAACGATCTGCTTCCTCAGATCTGTTTACATTCGGGAAATTAAAAGCTAAGCAACAACTCCATTATGAGCAAGAACTCCATAAAAATTCCACGATCGCCAGAAAACATCTCAATGCAGTGACAAACGTAGCCACGCTCTGGTTTCGGCCGCTCACCCGTGGGTGGGCTGGTTTTTAAATTATTCATGAGCGTCTTAAATTTTCCGGGCTTATCTCGACTAAAAAGTGTTATTTTTTTTACACCGTCGTTTCACTGAAAAATTCTCCGACTGGCATTTTGATTTCCACAGCGAAATCTGCAAATTTACTTGCGCTGAAGGTAATTTCTCTTTCCTTCATGAAGGCTTCAGCTGCCATTTCAGTTCTCGCGCTGGAAACGCAAAGGGAAAAGTCTTTATGTGACAGTTTATTTGAAAGCCTGGGAATCGGTGCTAATTTCCACGAATTTCCTGAGAAATTTAATTCTTCCCAGCTGTGATTTTGAGCAGGTTCTGATTTGTAAGGATTGGGGGACCTTTCAGCAGGTGATCCCCTCAGCTCAAGCTAATTTGAGTAATGAAAAATGATTTGAGAGACTGTCAAGCCATTCTTCTCCCAGTTTGTTCCACGGTAAGGACAGGCGAGACTGAAGACTGAATAATGGCCAAATCTAGTTGAGAAAAATCACTTTGTGGTCCTCTGGAGGCTATTAAAAGATGGGTTAACTCACCTGTGTTTCTGGCTTTTACAACTGCCAATCTGTTTTAGAATTTTATCCTGCACGGTGGCATTTGAGTATCTTCCAAGTAAAATCATTAATTATACTGAAATCCTACTGGGTTTTACGTTAACGCCCCCGCATGCAGAAACGTTAGGGTAGTAGGAAAAGTAATGGTATCTGAAGAAATGAGGAATTCAAGAGAAATGCCTGGTGATGGCGATGCTCTACGCCACAATGCACTGTTTGGAAAACTGGACCACAGTTGGCTCCCCCAGTTCGTGCTGGGACACCCCTTCCCAGCACTTCATCTCAGGCCACGATGCTCCACAATGGTGCAAATGTCCAGCTCCAGGGACTGGCATCCAGCCTGCGAGATGTGTAGAGCTTGGTATGATAATTGCTTTGGGAAATAGAGCCCAAGAAAGTTTCTCCTCTGAAGCAATTGTGTACATCGCTAGCATCAAAATGACAGAATGGCAGGGGTTGGAAGGGACCTCTGGAGATCACCAAGTCCAACCCCCTGCCAAAGCAAGGTCACCAAGAGCAGGTCCCACAGGAACTTGTCCAGGTGGGTTTTGAACATCTCCAGTGACGGAGACTGCACCACCTCTGGGCAGCCTCTGCCACGGCTCTGCCACCCTCAAAGTTAAGAATTTCCTCCTCATGTTTAGTTGGAAATTCTTATGTTCAAGTTTGTTCCCTTTCCCTCTTGTCCTGTCCCTGGGCACTACTGAAGAAAGATTGGCCCCATCCTCCTGACACCCACCCTTTAAGTATTTATAGGCATTGATGAGATTCCCCCTCAGTCTTCTCCAGACTAAAAAGACCCAAGTCCCTCAACCCTTCCTTATAAAAGAGATATTCTAGATGTTCTAAAAAGCTGAACTCAAATCCTTGTGATTCTGAGACTCATTTCTCCTTTTTTATGACAAGTGGCCATTAAAAAAAATATTCTTTGATGCAAGGAAAAACTGGTTTTATGGTCCCCCCAAGACAGAAGCCAAGTCATCTCCCACCATAGCAGGTTTTCCAGAGAGGAAACCTTGAGAAGAGACAGACTTTGACGCTGAGAAGGCAGCCACACATGTTGCCATAGCCTGTTGTAGGAAAACAGAAGGAAAAAGGTGAGAAAGACACGGGGAAATAATTTCTTGCCTCTGATCTCAAGGAGCCGAATGGGAATAGCTTCTGAGCAAAGGCATGTAACCACCACACTGACCTGTACGAGTATCTACAGCATCCTCTGCCTGTTCAGCAGCAGAGGTGGGAACACATTACCGATCTGGGCTTTATCCCTGGAACCCAGAAGCTCTGGACATTTCAAGGGAAGATGGAACGTAGCACCTGACAGACACGACAGAAGCCATAAGTTTTGATGAAGCGTTGTCAGAGACCAGGACGTGTTTCTGCAAAGATGACACGTGAAAAAAAATAAATCAGTTGCTGAAAATTAGTTCTGACCCTCAGTTTATTTGCTGTGAAGACAAAGCCATTCTCCACCATCATCCCTAGCTCCTCTCCAACGCAATCAGGGTATCTGCCCTCCAGATTCCCAATGTACGACAGATTTCATGTAAGTCTCTTAGGCAGAAGTCAGACATTTTGAGATTATGATGCAGGATCACAATAGTTTCGACCAATTAAATGTGACAATTGAAATTTAAACTTGCTGTAGTAATCGTGTTTACTGCCTTGTGAACAACAACAAAGACATGTTCAAAATTTTTTTGCATTAAAATTTTCCCAATATACATCATCCTTCCCCCTCTCTCTCAACCCACCATCAAGCACCTTCTGTATTAGCAAAAAAAAAAATCCCATTATGCACACTACTATGGTGCAATGTTTCTGTTTTTACCATGTATTTTTCTTCCTTCATTCCAACCTTCTTTCTTCCTTTCCTGCTGCACAGAAGATCCAACAAGGAAGAGGACACAATCCTGTAGGAACATGGGGACACCAGGGACAGCGTTTACATGCAAAAAGCCTTTCAAGAATCCAAGCACATGGCAGCTCTGGTTCTTTCTCACTGTATTTCTCACTCTATATATACAGGAAAAAAAATTACTGCAGCTTAAAATACTCTTACCTTTCAAGAGAAATAATTACAATTTTAATCATCTCCTTCAACTCCTTTTGTGTTTGCTGAGAGTGGGAGGGGTGGGTGACACACCAGGAGGTTTTGCTGCCGTCCAGCAAAACCTGAACAAACTGGAGAATTGGGCAGAGAGAAACCTGACAAAATTCAACAAGGGCAAGTGCAGGGTTCTGCACCTGAGGAGGAATAACCCCACGCACCAGGACAGCTTGGGGGTTGACCTGCTGGAGAGCAGCTCTGTGGAAAAATACCTGGGAGTCCTGGTGGACAACAGGATGACCATGAGCCAGCAATGTGACCTTGTGGCCAAGAAGGCCAATGGTATCCTGGGATACATCAAGAAAAGTGTAACATGCAGGTTGAAGGAAGTCATCCTGTCCCTCTACTCTGCACTGATGAGGCCCCATCTGGAGTATTGTTCTGGGCCCCCAAGTTCAGGAAGGACAGGGAAGTGCTGGAGAGAGTACAGCAGAGGACCACAAAGATTATTAGGGGCATGGAACATCTCTCTTACAAGGAAAGGCTGAGGGACTTTGGTCTTTTGAGTCTGGAAAGGACTGAGGGGGGATCTGATCAACACCTATAAATACTTAAAAGGATGGGTGTCAAGAGAATGGGGTCAGTCTTTGCCCAGTGAGAGGACAAGAGGAAATGGGCACAAACTCGAACATAAGAATTTCCATCTGATGGGTAAAAACCTCTTCACTTTGAGGGTGACAGAGCCCTGGAGGAGGCTGCCCAGAGAGGTGGTGGAGTCTCCTTCTCCAGGGATATTCCAAACCCACCTGGACAAGCTCCTGTGGGACCTGCTCTTGGTGACTTCGCTTTGGCAGAGGGTTGGATTAGATGATCTCCAGAGGTCCCTTCCTGACCCATATAATTCTGTGATTCAGTGCGATCACTGTATTACTTTGTCATCAGTTCTTACCTTAAGATGAGATTTTGGGCTGAGAACTTTCCATTCTCTGCAAAGCAGTCTAGAGATTTAGATCCCACCTTGAGATGCAGAGTCCAAGCAACTGAACTCCACACAGATCCATCTGCTCATTTGAGGACTTCCCAGTTGGTATGGGAGCTACTTAAGCAATGGATTTACTTAAAACACACCCATGACTTGGAGGCCACAATTCTAGAGTGCAGTATTTTAATCTGTATAGCTTTTAACCTCGACAAGAGTACGTCACCCCCCTCCCCCTAAAATACATACGTGGGTAGTTGTCAGCTCTCTGCATCATGTTGCAAAAAACACGCTGCTAGCCATTCTACATTTTCCATATTTTAATCCTTTCTATATAAATTTAAGGGCTAACCTCGTGCCTTTTGTACTAAACACAGTACCACCCACTTCTGAGAGCTTGATCTAAAAAAGACAAGACAAATCACGAGGGTGGATTTCGCAAAGGGATGGAAGTGAGAGACTAGAAAGAAGCCATGCACTTTTCATGTGAAGTCTCTTTTGATTTGTGACTATCTGCTCCCTTCATGATTAAATAAAAGTAATGGGAGCATATACTGATGAAAACACAGTGGAGGGGAGGGGAGGGGAGGAGAAAGATAAAGTTGCTGCCAAGAACCTTAGAAATGCCTCTGAATATGCAACAGCTGCTCCAGTTGTTTACAGGCTGAAGCTGGATTTTTAGTTTCCCCATACAGAAAAGCAGAGAAAAGCAGTATATTCCTGTTTTCTCCAATGTATCTATGAAAATACGCCCTGCTACAGGGAAATGCTGCTGTAGGTTGGTCTGTGTTATTAGTTCCAAAAGTCAAATCCAAAAAGCTGGATGTCGGATGACGACCTGGTTGAAGAATGATCTTCAGAAGTTATTTTCATGGCTAACAAGATCCTGCTGCAACCGAGGACATGACCCACGCTTCCACCCTCCATCTCTGTCCTGCTCTGCTCCTCTGAAGAGCTGAGCTTT
Organism: Nycticryphes semicollaris; assembly: GCA_013400055.1. Classification (NCBI taxonomy): domain Eukaryota; kingdom Metazoa; phylum Chordata; class Aves; order Charadriiformes; family Rostratulidae; genus Nycticryphes; species Nycticryphes semicollaris. Next base: position 143,443 of record VXBJ01003178.1, on the reverse strand, counting down.
CAGTGAAAATCTTCTTCGATATTGTTAACATCCTTGGGAAGGTGACTCAGTTTTGTGGCTTAGACTGTTGACAGCGTAAGAGAGAAGGCAAAAATCTCTCAGGCTGGCAATGAAATTTTCACACGATCTCACTTGCAGCATGTCCACAACAAGAGAACTGGAGACGCCTCCTGCTGCTGGCTTTTGATTTCCTCATACCTCCTGGCCAGGTCATTAAGCCAACAAGGTGGGTGCTTTTACTTTTATCTTTAGTCCATACCTATTATTCGCATTGGAGAACTCATCTCCCTTTACCTCCAGTCTTGTTACTCTATGGTCTTTCAAACCACTCAGAGTATCATCTCTACACAGACGACCTAAATCAAGACCTCCTGATACATATTTTACCTACTTCATCTACTACAGATTTTATTTTCTCCTAGGAAAAATCTCCTCAGCCATATAAAAGCAGACTAGAGTTTAAACATGTAGAATTTCTGCATTCAGTGATTCCATTTACTAAAATAATTAAGATAAATAATAAAACTTTCCCGTTTTCGGTCTCAGATTATATCATTAAAGTTTCTCTTTGGAGCCTCTTGTATCGAGTTCACGAGGAGCAATTCCCCAATCACTATAACCGATTTCAAATGGTGCTAGAAAATATTATTGACTCTGAACACCAAAAGAAATCAGTCATCCTCTAAAGGGGTTACCGAGATCTGCAAGGACGAGGAGATAAATGCTGGACAGAACTGGACAGTATTTTGCATTGGAGGATCCTAAAATGCTTGATAGATGTTAATTACCTGTGACATTATTCACTAAAAATAATGTTATAAATAGCATTAGAACACCAATGAGAAGGGTAAAGATTTAGATGACGGGAAGTTTCAAAATCCATCATTAGCTACACATATCTTTTAATATTGTAAAGCCAGTTTTCAAACACTTCCCAGTTTTCCAGATTCCAGTAGCCTCGGAGAATGTGACCTTCTACGCTTGGTCCAGCTTTTACAGATGCTGGTGGTGGCCATTTCCAGTAACAACAACTGGTGTGCATCAGGCTATCGACTTGCAACCAGGAACACCGGGAAGTTAAGTCACACGACATAAATAATCGTATTCCCTTCTGCCGAACGTGCCACAACGAAGCAGCAAACACACAGCAGGGATGCAAAAAGCATCTAGAATTTCTAATGCTTCAATTTATCTGCTTTAAATTCCCTTTTCTGTCTCCTGTATGATACACGTACATGGAATTTACATGAGGGCAGTAAGGAACTAACTTTATCTAAGTAAGGCTGAGAGGGGCTTCGTGTTGAAAAGAAAACACAGCAAATCAAGTTCCTTTCCTTACTGCTCACCCTGTTGCACAAACTAGGTCTTTGCACCAGATTTTTCTAGTTGGTGCATTAACATCAACATCTTCAATATTGTGCTGCAATTCTGTATTATGTTTTTTGGCCTTGTTTATCGTCTCACCAAGCCCTTCTCTGTTTTCCAAAGTTCTGGTTCACCGCCCGCAAACACTACAAAACATGCTGTTGGCCCAGCAGAATTTCTGCCTTAGAAATCACACCATTGCACTGCTCTCCCAGGGGTTAGATGGGCCACAGACTCTGCAGTCCCAGCACACGGAGGGACCCTGTTTGGTGGTGGAGCTCATTGCATCGCCAGAAACGCGCAAAGATCTTGACCTTCTCTTCTTTTCCACCGAGGTTCCCGAGGATCTGTTTCACTGAAGAAGGCAGGCATTCTTCCTCCAAGAACACTGATTTCAAATGGTGCTAGACAATGAATAGTTAAATCTAAACCACCATATGAAACCAGCTTCCTGAGGGAGCTTGTTTCTAACCAGGATAATATTCCTGCAACAATACATTGGAAATGCCACAAAAGAACACCCATCCATGTTGAGGTTCCATCTCTTTTCTTCTCCTATTAAATAGCTGATGCTTTTTTAGAATCACAGAATCATAGAACAGTTAGAGTTGGAAGGGATTTTAAAGATCATGCAGTTCCAATCCCCCTGCCATGGGCAAGGACACCTCCCACTAGACCAGGTTGCTCAAAGCCCCATCCAGCCTGGCCTTGCACAGTTCCAGGGATGGGGAACCCCAGGTGATGGAGGTTTGATGTGCTTAATGAGGGTGGGAGGAACTGGGGAGAGCCCTGGGCAGATGTGGACAAGGGAAGAAAGGGAACCAGATGTGGTAGGAGAGGTGTCTCACCAAAGTCACCTTTCAAACCTGAGTGTGGAAAATGCACCTTGTCATAGAATCATAGAATAGTTAAGANAGGGGCTTCGTGTTGAAAAGAAAACACAGCAAATCAAGTTCCTTTCCTTACTGCTCACCCTGTTGCACAAACTAGGTCTTTGCACCAGATTTTTCTAGTTGGTGCATTAACATCAACATCTTCAATATTGTGCTGCAATTCTGTATTATGTTTTTTGGCCTTGTTTATCGTCTCACCAAGCCCTTCTCTGTTTTCCAAAGTTCTGGTTCACCGCCCGCAAACACTACAAAACATGCTGTTGGCCCAGCAGAATTTCTGCCTTAGAAATCACACCATTGCACTGCTCTCCCAGGGGTCACCTGGGCCACAGACTCTGCACACGGAGGGACCCTGTTTGGTGGTGGAGCTCATTGCATCGCCAGAAACTCGCAAAGATCTTGACCTTCTCTTCTTTTCCACCGAGGTTCCCGAGGATCTGTTTCACTGAAGAAGGCAGGCATTCTTCCTCCAAGAACACTGATTTCAAATGGTGCTAGACAATGAATAGTTAAATCTAAACCACCATATGAAACCAGCTTCCTGAGGGAGCTTGTTTCTAACCAGGATAATATTCCTGCAACAATACATTGGAAATGCCACAAAAGAACACCCATTCATGTTGAGGTTCCATCTCTTTTCTTCTCCTATTAAATAGCTGATGCTTTTTTAGAATCACAGAATCATAGAACAGTTAGAGTTGGAAAGGATCTTAAAAATCATGCAGTTCCAATCCCCCTGCCATGGGCAAGGACACCTCCCACTAGACCAGGTTGCTCAAAGCCCCATCCAGCCTGGCCTTGCACAGTTCTAGGGATGGGGAACCCCAGGTGATGGAGGTTTGATGTGCTTAATGAGGGTGGGAGGAACTGGGGAGAGCCCTGGGCAGATGTGGACAAGGGAAGAAAGGGAACCAGATGTGGTAGGAGAGGTGTCTCACCAAAGTCACCTTTCAAACCTGAGTGTGGAAAATGCACCTTGTCATAGAATCATAGAATAGTTAAGAGTTGGAAGGGACCTGAAAGACCATTGACTTCCAACCCCCCTGCCATGAGCAGGGACACCTGCCATTAGAGCAGGTTGCTCAAAGCCCCATCCAGCCTGGCATTAAACACTTCCAGGGATGAAGCATTTTCTTATTCCTACCCCTCATTTTGGTTTGAGTCACCAAACATTCCCTTCTGTTTTCTATTACAGTGCTAAGAAGAGAAATGTTTCCAGCAGCACCACTCTGAAGAATTTTCTTAAGTCATGTTTGGACACCACCTATGAGGGTTTAACCACAAAAGAAGGACCTCCATCCTACTTTCGTTACGGTCTTCTTATTAACACATTGTGTGTGCTGCGATCTGCCCACAGCACAGCTCCCACCAAACAAATCACTGCTGCAAACTCCCTCTAGTGACAGCAAAACAACGTGAGAAAGGTCTCCTGCGAGATGTTAATGTATCTTACTTTTAACGGCAGCAGCAGAGGTACCGGCGTGTGACAGAAACTGCGTATTAATGCCAAAATGTTGAATATTCATTCAAAAGGTCACGCGGAGAGTCTGAAAACCAGCCCTCCTGTCTGCCAGCTCTCGCTGAATGAAGTGCCATTTGCAGTGTTAAAGAGAAAAGGTGTGTGCCCCAACCTAAACGTTAAGGATTGCATTAATTACGGACTACTCAGATCTGGCACTTACCACCTGGTCCCAGCGCTACTTCTAAGAAGTCTGACACAGGCTTTTTTCCTGGAAGTCTGCTACTGAAGCGTGTTCTAGGTAATTTATTCCCTTCGAACAGATGTATTTTTTATTTCTTTTTTTTTTTTTTTCTATAACCTGTCTGCAGCTTCTCATCTCAGCTGGCAGGGCAAACAGAACCCAATCCCATCTGCAGAATCGTGTCATGAAAGTCAGGAGTCTTTGCGCAGATTACAGGCTCGGACGTTCTCACGGTGAATATTCTGGGGAACATTCGATTTAGGTAGAGTGCAGCCTCTCAGCAAAAAAAAAAGAAAGAAAAAAAAAAAGAAGACACCTGAAGCAATAACACTGTCACAACAGGCACAGTGGGTTTCAATGGCAAGGCAGAGGGGAAGCACAATGAGACAGCGTGCCCCGTGCGGGTATAAAACAACATTTTTTTTAAAGCAAAGAACCAAACGGAGTAGGCTGGGCAGTTGCTTCAGTTACTGGAAGAGCTCTAACTATGCCAGGCCACATCAGCCTGGGATTTAATACACAGCTTTTCTTGTCCAGAAAGCATCTGCGTGGAGCAGAGCCGTTGGGAAGCAGCTTGGCCGGGAGCAGCAGGACTGTGGCCCGGCTCTGCCCCGAGCACACAGCTGCCTGGGAACCTTCCATTTAGGAGTAAGAAAGGCCAAGACATTAACATGGTTAAAATAAAGCAGTTTTGAAGCGTGGTCAGGACCAAACCATCCCCTCGAGGAATGCAAAAACCTCATGCTTTGCCTTCATGTAGTGTAATTCAAGATGAGTGAAGCACCTCCTTCTCTCAGGCCGACGTGGTGGGCACTGTATCTGCCTCTGAAGTCCTGAGAAAGCCCGATATAGTTGATTACAACCATCACCCCAGATGAAGCCATCTGTGGTCTCCTGAGGACAGCCAAATATCCCCAAACTCCTTCTCCTCAGGGGGCAGGAAACCGTGTCAAAAACTTAACTAATTAATTACATCTGCTTCTAAGGTTAATCACCTCCAGAGATGCACCCCTCTCTTCATTTACCGGAACGACAACCAAAACGACGTAGCTCAGACTAGAAACCCAACTGCTCGATGGCTGAAGATGGGGGAGAGAAATCCCAAATTAGTGTGGACAGTTCCCACGAGGGCATCTGTCAACAACAGCGTCGCTAGCACGCTCCTCTCCAAGAAAAATCTTCATGAGAAAGTCCATCTGGGAAACAAAATAAGCAAGAAAACTTCACAACTGTTGTCTTTCTCTAGACAAGGCAAGGCTAAATTGTGCTATAGCATCGTTTTCCCATAGTCGCATCGGTGACATACAGGGGATTTGAAGCCAAGGTCCAGTTGCCTGGCTCTGCCTTTACTCTTAGCCCTCGAATGGGAGCAGACCCCAGCATCTCCCTCTCTGACTCTCCGGAAAACAAGTTCTTCCTTTTAACATCATTTGCACTTTGGAGAAAGGATCTTTCAAAACTTGTAATAACTCTGCATGTTTCTAGAACATCGGTAATGAGAAACACTCTGGCATTAGGGCTGTTAAACTGTCGTTTCTAAATTAGAAATACAAATGAGCTGCAGATAGAGAGCTATTGTACTTCTACAAGATGCCTCCTTCTAATTAGGTCCTGTAAGTTTTAAAACATTTTCAGATCTTGGATTATTCTGTCCTTTCCAGATTCAAAGAGGAGAAAAGCTGAGAGCGATTGTCTTGTTTCCCTGGAAAGGAAGAGGAGGAGATGGTATCTTTACATTTATGCATCTACTTCGCAGAAAAGCAAGAGCTTGGGAAATAGAACAGCAGACCTGGAATTCACAAACTTACACAGAATTTTAAACGGAAGAGTTTCTGATTCCATTCTGCTCCTGTAGTTCCAAATTAACACTGTTCTGTAACCTTCCAGAGAAGATTATGGGAATGACACATCACAGAAACGTCAGAGTTGGAAGGAACCTGTAAGGACCATCTAGTCCAACTCCCCTGCTAAAGCAGGATTGCCCAAAGCACATCACTCAGGACTGCATCCAGGCAGGGCTTGAAGGTCTCCAGAAAAGGGGACTCCACAGCCTCCCTGGGCAGCCTGTTCCAGGGCTCTGGCACCGTAAAGTTCTTCCTCATATTTGAATGGAACTTTCTCTGCTCCAGCTTGTGCCCATTGCCCCTCGTCCTGTCACTGAGAACCACCGAGAAGAGTCTGGCTCCATCCTCCTTCAACCCACCCTTCAGGTACTTATCAGCATTAATAAGGTCTCCCTTCAGCCTTCTCCAGGCTAAAGAGTCCCAGCTCTCTCAGCCTTTCCTCATCAGGGAGATGCTCCAATCCCTTAATCATCTTTGTTGCCCTACGCTGGACTCTCTCCAGTAGTGCCCTGTCTCTCTTGAACTGGGGAGCCCAGAACTGGATGCAGGATTCCAGTTGTGGCCTCATCAGGAGGCCCCAGATTTTCTCTGCGATTAAACCACTGCAAGATTAGAACACGATGACTTTGGGGTTTGCAGTTGATCAATTCTAGGGATTTGCAGGTGGTTTAGGTGCATTCAGACACCTCTCAGGTAACCCCCTCTCTCCCAGTGATGAATTCCTGTGGTTAAACATTCAGTAAAACGTGTAAGCTACGATGCCAGCTTTGACTGCAACTGACAACTGTGGGCACTCTACCACATAAATCCAGGGATAATCACAGAGGACATCTACTGGGAGCGCCTTGGAAAGAATTCCAGCTGGACTAATGACCCTGTATAGGAAATTTGTAGGAAAAATAAGTCTTCTCTCTTCCTTTCCACGCTCTGCCATAGCAGGAGCCGTATAAATGGGTTTTGGTGGTGGAGTTTTGCTTCTGACAGCTTTACGATCCATCTGTGACGGGCTGAAAGCCCGAGTCAGCCTGTAATTTGCAGACAATGGCCTTTGAGTACTTTAACGTCTGACAAAGCGCTCAACTTACTGTAACTTGTTTTTTTATTCCATTTTTTTTTTTTTCTCTTTAGTAAAACGTGGATCCCAGGAGAGATGACAGACTGGCAAAGCCTGTGCTCACGGCAGGACTATAGCACGGGAAGCAATTGTGCCAACTTCCTACTTAACTCTTGGCCATGTAACTCGTTTATGAGCTGCTGCTGCAGGCACCCCCCGGCACGAGGAGGACCGAGGAACCATTAAGAAATTGTCTGTCAGCTGAAAAACCAATTAATACTAACTGCAGCGAGGAAGAACTGCCTACCAAGGCAGAAACTGAGACTGTGAAGTCAGCTACAGATGTCTTTAAGGGATTTTTTTTTTTGGGGGGGGGGTCATTTTCAACTTGAACTTAAACCACAGCTATTGGGAAAAGCTGCTTCATCTTTTCTTTTTCTGCACCATCAATCCCCCAGTGTTTTCACCACCAGCTTAATGAATTCCAACTATCAAGGGAGCTCATCCGCTATGTAATTTGTCTTTTTGGTCTTTTTTTTTTTGTTCCCTTCATGAAACAAGAGGAAAAATGTTTTTAATTTGCAAGGCTGAATAAATACCAACTGTGTTTGCCAAGACTTTATTGACATTCATGGCTGTCCACAAAGCTGACTGACTTCTCACAGACAGGGTTTATCTCCTCAAATAAAAAAAAAAACAAAACCAAAAAAACCCCCAAAACCTGCCCGAGCAAGATGTTACTCTTTCTTAATAAAATAAAATGAAAAGCAGCAGTTCAAGAAATAATCCTGTGGCTAGCGAAAACTCCTTCACCCAGGGTATAGTCCCAGAGCAGATTTTGTGTTGACAGTGAGATCATTTAACGTTGGGACACTCTTCAGCGCTCGCCGCTGCATCTGACACTGCAGTTTGTGTCACCTCCAGTTGTGCCCATACAGCTGCCCATGAACCATGCTATAAACAAGTTCACTCAAATGATTCTAATTCAAAGAAAAAAATAATAAAAAACAACCAAACCCACACCTGGTTGGTTTTTTTTCTTTTTTTCCTTGACTTGATGTGTTTTCAGTCATCTCCTTTTCCGCACGGTCAGGAGAGAGATGGCACCACGTTGCTGCTGAGCTGGAAATGAAGGGCTGGGGGTAGGCAGAAACTTATTAAGCTGGCACTAGCAAAAGACATGAACTGTGGAATTACACCTCGGATAACATCAAATCTCATCTCCCTCGCTCAGCTGGTCGTGAGGAGCTGAGACGAGTTTCAGCCTGCAATGAAACACAGTTTTTGAACTTTCAGAAGAAAATCAATACGCCAAACTTTGAGATCCTTACTCAAGTTTTACTAGGTTTTTATAAAAGGTCCAGCTTTCCCCGCTGGCTTAAATTTTTCCATTTAAATTTTTCTCGCTGAACAGTTTTGTTATCTTAGAATTGGCAATGTGCAAGATACTTAAGTCTGCATCTGGAATTTAATATGAACAGAAGGTCTGCACCGGGCTTGGCATAAACAGGTACGAAGAAAAAGCATTTGGGTCTTCTAGAGAAGGAAATTAATGGCATGACAAACCACTGCTGTCAAAATTTCCTACAGTGATGACGGTACTTCACATATCTCACTTTCCTTCCTGTGCTTTGGTGAGCTGTACTGAAGAGCTACCAAGGAAGTGACCCGGGGAACATTCCTCCGGAACAAGAGCCCTCAAATAAAGGCCATTATTTCCCACTGGAGAAACATCCAAACCTGGTAGGTTTTAATTTCGGAAACTTCTCAAAGCTTTTAACAGGAAAGGTCTGCAAGGTGTTTACACCATCAGCTGATACCAAGGAAGGACACACATGTGCTATTATACCTCTGAAAATCCAGCCTCCACCACGTACGATTTCTTCGTGCGTTTCTGGAACAACTCCTTACTGACAGGTTTGGCCTCAGACTCTGGAAGAGAAGAAATACCAGAAGCTGTTTGAATTAGCCCGCTCTTTGT
>VXBJ01003178.1:100442-134194 GCA_013400055.1 Nycticryphes semicollaris | reverse complement strand
TTTTTTTTTTTGTTCCCTTCATGAAACAAGAGGAAAAATGTTTTTAATTTGCAAGGCTGAATAAATACCAACTGTGTTTGCCAAGACTTTATTGACATTCATGGCTGTCCACAAAGCTGACTGACTTCTCACAGACAGGGTTTATCTCCTCAAATAAAAAAAAAAAAAAACCAAAAAAACCCCCAAAACCTGCCCGAGCAAGATGTTACTCTTTCTTAATAAAATAAAATGAAAAGCAGCAGTTCAAGAAATAATCCTGTGGCTAGCGAAAACTCCTTCACCCAGGGTATAGTCCCAGAGCAGATTTTGTGTTGACAGTGAGATCATTTAACGTTGGGACACTCTTCAGCGCTCGCCGCTGCATCTGACACTGCAGTTTGTGTCACCTCCAGTTGTGCCCATACAGCTGCCCATGAACCATGCTATAAACAAGTTCACTCAAATGATTCTAATTCAAAGAAAAAAATAATAAAAAACAACCAAACCCACACCTGGTTGGTTTTTTTTCTTTTTTTCCTTGACTTGAGGTGTTTTCAGTCATCTCCTTTTCCGCACGGTCAGGAGAGAGATGGCACCACGTTGCTGCTGAGCTGGAAATGAAGGGCTGGGGGTAGGCAGAAACTTATTAAGCTGGCACTAGCAAAAGACATGAACTGTGGAATTACACCTCGGATAACATCAAATCTCATCTCCCTCGCTCAGCTGGTCGTGAGGAGCTGAGACGAGTTTCAGCCTGCAATGAAACACAGTTTTTGAACTTTCAGAAGAAAATCAATACGCCAAACTTTGAGATCCTTACTCAAGTTTTACTAGGTTTTTATAAAAGGTCCAGCTTTCCCCGCTGGCTTAAATTTTTCCATTTAAATTTTTCTCGCTGAACAGTTTTGTTATCTTAGAATTGGCAATGTGCAAGATACTTAAGTCTGCATCTGGAATTTAATATGAACAGAAGGTCTGCACCGGGCTTGGCATAAACAGGTACGAAGAAAAAGCATTTGGGTCTTCTAGAGAAGGAAATTAATGGCATGACAAACCACTGCTGTCAAAATTTCCTACAGTGATGACGGTACTTCACATATCTCACTTTCCTTCCTGTGCTTTGGTGAGCTGTACTGAAGAGCTACCAAGGAAGTGACCCGGGGAACATTCCTCCGGAACAAGAGCCCTCAAATAAAGGCCATTATTTCCCACTGGAGAAACATCCAAACCTGGTAGGTTTTAATTTCGGAAACTTCTCAAAGCTTTTAACAGGAAAGGTCTGCAAGGTGTTTACACCATCAGCTGATACCAAGGAAGGACACACATGTGCTATTATACCTCTGAAAATCCAGCCTCCACCACGTACGATTTCTTCGTGCGTTTCTGGAACAACTCCTTACTGACAGGTTTGGCCTCAGACTCTGGAAGAGAAGAAATACCAGAAGCTGTTTGAATTAGCCCGCTCTTTGTGTTGATCCTCAAAGAGATAAATTAAAATGCAACCTCACAATCATTCTTCTCTTCCGGCAGCCTCGCATAAAGGCTTTTAGTCAAGCTATTGCTCCTCAAAATCTAAACTTGAGTGTATTTACAGTCAAAACGGGCAATGAAGGTTTACCACTAACCCCATTGCTAGAATACAGGTACTGTGTTCCCTACAGAAGGAGGACTTTTCCATCAGAGCTTCACAATTAATCAAAAAAACATTTGTCATCTCTGTTTCATAGAGAAGGATGTGTGTAGACACTCCTTGTAAGATACATCTAAACTGGCCTACAAACCTCTCGACTGATTACCTTGAGCCCCAACCCACTTACACACCGACCATGGTGTGTCCCCCAAGCAACGGGGAAATAATCCTTTGTGGAGGAAGGATCTGGAAATAGCAGGTGCCAGAGAAATCACCCGCAGCGTAGAGCAATATCCTTGATGCCTCAGTTGTCTCGGATTTACTTCAAACTCCGTTTTAAAACCTTTTCAGGCTGATTTGGGGGGATTATTAGGAAACTGAAATCCTAAAAATACAAACATGGGCTTAGCAAGCTGAGGGAAAAAACAGTGAGATGTTTTTGTGACAAAGGCTTTAGCGCATGAATTATGCATTACCGAAAACTGACTTCAGTTCGTACGGGAGGAGGGAGATTTCTGTGCATCCAAATTCAAGCACAACAGGCACAAGCTGCACTGCAGCCAATTCTATGCAGTCTTGGACAAACACTGGCAATTTGAATATCTCACTGTTCCCCCCCACCACCACCTCCGGCCCTGAGGATTATTTGACAGAATCTGAGGCAGGAAACCAGTGAAATAACCAGTTAACCCCCTTGAAATCAGCCACCACCAACTTCAGACAGGGCCACTGCAACAGGGAGGGAGCAGGAATAGTCTGGCTCCAGCCTCGCCACTCTATTTCTGTCCATGTTCCCATCTCGTCCCCATCACCATAGCACAGCTGACTGTTTTGCTGTCAAACACCGAACTTTGGGGCAACAGAAGAAGGAATATCAAGGTGGAATTGATTATTTTTTTTTTCCCCCAAGGTTATCACAATTTGCTGGATAAAAGCAGATGATGTTGTTTGTCCACATCTTTATGTTATAGAATGTTTTTTATTTTTTTCATTACAGAATGATACACGAGGTTGGAAGGTACCTCTGGAGATCATCTCCCTGCCAAAGCAGGTCCTCCTACAGCAGGTTGCACAACAACTTGTCCAGGCAGGTTTGGAATGTCTCCTGAGAAGGAGACTCCACCACCTCTCTGGGCAGCCCCTTCCAGGTCTCTGCCACCCTCAAAGTGAAGAAGTTCCTCCTCACATTTAGATGGAACTTGTTATGTTCAAGTTGGTGCCCATTCCCTCTTGTCCTCTCACCAGTGGGCACACACTGAAAAAAGACTGGTCCCTTCCACTTGACACCCACCCTTTAAGTATTTACAGTAGTTGATCAGATCCTTCCCCCCCCTCAGACTTTTCCAGACTAAAAAGACCCAAGTTCCTCAGCCAATTCCCACCACACAGAAATATCTCATCTCCCAGATCTCCTCAGGATCTGGGACAAAACCGATGATCACTGCCGGGGGGGTGGGGGGGTAGGTGGTGGGGTGGAGAAGAGATGGGGGGAAGAGATTTCTTCAGCTTAATCGAATTTCTTTTGGTTTAAAGCTTTTGGAATCTGAAAAGCGATGGGCGTCGTTTTTAGAAACCACCCTGGCAACGTTGCCGTTATATAAAAGTTTCAATAGAAGCGCTGATCCCAGCTCTGAACAGAAATGCCCCTGTCATGAAGCACTCAAAAACTACACCTACTGTTGATATTCTCGTGCCTCGCATCGTTATCGCAGCCACTTAACGTCTCTCCAAAGTGAGCTCTTAAAACCAGGCGCCTGTAACTCTTTCGCCCTCTCTGCTTATCTATTTACTTAGGCTGCTACATAAATGATCGTGTTTTTGCCTGGTGAAGGATGAAAGGTGACCTGGAAAGAATAGCTCTTGCATATCTTTTAAAAATAACAATAACCACGTATTTTTTCCGTGGGTTTTAGGTTTCTTTTGGGTTTTTTTTTTTCCTGGTATAATACCAACTCATATTCCGACTACGTCGAAAGACTCTGCGATTACTGCAGAGGAAGTGAAATTAAAATCATCACACAGAAAGGAAAAAAAGATAGCAATTAAGAGAGGTAGGAAATTCAATCAGCTCCACGTGTGATTTGTTTTTAATCCCAACTGAATTCCCACACCTGGCAAACAGACTGCAGAGGATCTTTTAGCTGAAGGCAAATATTCTTCGCTCCACCCATCACATGCAACGCTGCAAAAAAAACCCCAAGCCCAACCCAAAAATATTTTCAGAGCAAAACAAACCACCTTTGAGCCCTTCTTTGTTACGGTGAAGAAGCAAAGAATCAGAAATTGGATTTTTAAAGATATCCACTTCCTACATAGTGGTGCTGTGCAGCCACAAAGATAATACATGGCAGGTATATTTACACCACATACTTCACACCGGGAAACACAATCAATGCAGAGAGCATATTTCATCCATCAATTTACAGAAATGATTTACCTTTCAGTTTCAATGTACTTATAAATAGGTTTTCCCTCAAACAACATGTTCTTCCTTTGGCACACGCACAGCCCTCTCATGAGATCAGCACCTGGAATTTATAAAATGGTTTATTTAAATCCCTGTTTGCATTTCCCTTTTAGCTTCACCTTATAAAAGCAGAAAAAGGTCACACGGCTGCAGTCCATTTTTACCAGTTTGTTGACATTTCAGATCACCTCGTTTTATTCCAGATCAGAGACAGAATTTATTATGAAACACAACTGGTTGACACTTGTCACTGCTGCACAGGAGGCCACCACCGCAGCTCCCCTGGGTTTGTGTCCCCCCTCCATTTCTCCATCTTCTTCTCTGGGCACAGCTATGTCACCTCATGAAGGACTTTGTTTCTCCTGGCTGTGAATAGAGGAATGACAAATTTACCTAAAGATTTTAGGGACTGTTAAGTCGTGGGAGAGACAGGAAGAGCGAGGAGGTGAGAAGCATCTTCACTGCATCGTGAAGACAACCATGGACAAGGATGGTTCTCCGCCATCGGGATCCACCAGCAAGCACCAGGCAGCACTGGAATTGATTACATCCATGCCTAGTAGTGAATATTTATTGATCCTTACTCCTGAATCCCTTTTACTGCTCAGTCCCTCTATTTGATTACTGTTACAGGACAAAATGCATCATCAGGGTAAAACCAGACACTGTGCTTCAATAATAAACACTGATGCTGGCATACACCATGACAATTACAGAACTAATTAGAGGACCACAACATCATGCTTCACTTATTAAAGACAGCCAAGCAAGAGATGGGGAAAAGTGGCTGTTGGATTCTGAAAATAATTCTGTTTTGCAGAGTAGATTTGGCTTTCATCTGCTACAGCTATTGAACAGCTCCAGTTGAATCAGAAAAGTATGTTCCTATCTGTCAGAAAAAACGTAACGTACATGAAGGCATTTTGCTGCGACTTAACTTCTGATCTTATTACTCTCCTCCCCGTAATTGGCACCATCTTTTGAAGGTATATGTGAGGTCAGTCTCTCGTAATTTGAGCATTAAGACAAGGAAGGGTGAAGTTCCGCTTCTGGTCTAACTTTCTTTGAGGCCTGAGAAACTGTGTAGATTTTAAAGCTATATAGGTATTTACCTTCCCAGTGATTTCCAAGGGAGACACTGTAAAGCTATTGCAGCAGAGCAGAGTCCCTGGCATGGACTAAAGACACACCAATCTCAGAGGTTCCTATTAAAAAAAGGTAGAAAACAGAATAAAAGAAAAAAAAAGAATAAAAGAGAGGTTTAGTTTCTCGTTTACTGCCCAAGGCAAGGAAGAGTGGAGAGACATAAAGAAAGAGGAAGCGTAAGGAATAAAGAGACCATAAAACCTGCTATAAAGGCTTATCTGCTCCAAGCATTATAGGAAGGTATAGCTTTAAAATACAGGCTTAAATAAAAAGGTATTTCTGTGGTGTTTACAGAGGGTTGGCATGGGAGAAAGCTCCCTTCTGTTGAAACTGCCCTGAGCTGCGGTGATGTCTATCAATTCACACGTGGCACAAGGCAGGCGGATGTCTCGGGAGAGAAATACGACGATGCAGATCTGGAACGTGACTGCACGGAAGCAGCAGTCAAATGCGTGTTCACAGAGGAAACGTGGAAGACCCAAGATGCAGAGAAAGCCCCGAGAGAGGATGTCGTTGTGTAAAAGACCTTTGGGCAAACACATTGAAGAGGCCGATTAACAGAGATCACAAAAAAAAAAACCAAACCAAAACCCACCCAAAACCGTTATGGACACCCTAGTCAGAATAAAAACTAGAGCTTGGCAGCATGACTGATGGTAGTTTGCCCAGTGGGGAAAAAAAAAAAGCTAAGGGTGAAGCCATGGTGCTAATATCCAGTTCAGAAAAAGCAACTAGAAACTTTTCAAAACTTAAATTGAATCAAAGAGGCGGAAGTCAGCCTGGAAGTGGTGTTAGGCCGGAATCCTAACAGAGAAGCCCAAATGGCAAATGAAAGGTGTAAGTTCCCACTATTAAAAATGTAGCCATTGCTAGACTAAGGAAAACTAAACCCCAAGAAACCCTAGTGACTTAGTGAAGAAGGGAGTTTGCTCTTTATCCTGCCAGCATTCGAGTTCTCCTATTTGGAACAGACATGACTAAATTAATTCCTCGATTATTAAATGAGTTCAGTAGTTTCACAGCATGTAATTCATTCATTCTGCTCCGTTAACAGGCACGTCCTAAGGTCACTTTGTACTATTTCATAAATCCAATTTAATTGATCAGACACAACAAGAAAAGAAAACAGTCACGAAAACAGATGCAAAACTTACTGAGATTACACACAACATAAATAGCAGTAACAGCTGCCAGCGAGGTCCAGTCCCTGCTCGGCGCTGCTGACTGTTCCACACCAACATTTTCGTGGTTAAAACAGGTCCGAGAGGACACGAGCAGGAACGTGGCACCTGCTGGCCCGCGACGGTGGCCCCACTGCCATTTCCCTGTGGACATCTCACTGGGTTTTCACTTCATACTCCCTCTTTCGTCCCTTGCAGAGAGTTTCATCGAGGGATTCCTTCCCCCCCCCCACCCACAACAGAACTGTGCTGGATTTTTTTCTGGTTTTAATACCGGCCAAGGACATTCGCTCCAGATTATCCCCGTAATTGTCTACTGCGAAGGTTAGAAGGATAATCTGTGAAGGTTAGAAGGGGGTTGGAACCAGATGATCTTTACCGTCCCTTCCAACCCAAACCATTCTACAAATCCCTAACAGAACAGTCAAAGTGATGACTAGGATAATGAACTACGTGCTGTAACATCAGCTGAAAAGGTCTTGACAAAACAAGATTTAAAAAACCCAAGGAGAGTGTTTACATGTAAAACCTGATACTCATTTGGAGGCGGTATGTCCATACATCTGCCCACCAGAGTCCAGGGGCAAAGAAGGAGCCAGCAGAAGAGCTCTGCAGAGGTTGTGGGACGGACAGAATTCCACATGCACTGGAGCAGCACCCTCTATGATACCTCTTGCCTCTCAGCAACGCCGACTCTTCAAGCAGCTTCCTTTTGGAACAGAGAGAAAAGAGCGACGGACACGTGCTCAGCCTAGAAGGGAAATCAGCTGAACCACAATAACGTTTATAATTGACTACCATTAAACCCTCATTAACAGGAAAACTCAAGTTAGGTTTATTATCAGTAACAAGGCAATTTTTTTTTTATCAGCCTAAAACACACATAGAATCACAGAACTTTTTAGAGTTGGAAGGGACCTTTGAGATCATCCAGTTCCTACCCCCTGCCATGGGCAAGGACACCTCCCACCAGAACAGGTTGCTCAAAGCCCCATCCATCCTGGCCTTCAACACTTTCAGGAATGGAGCAGCCACAGCTTCTCTGGGCAACCTGTTCCAGTGCCTCACCAGCCTCACAGGATAGAATTTCTTCCTGATATCTAATCTAAATCTCCCCTCTTCCAGTTTGAAGCCGCTACCCCTTGTCCTGTCACTACACTCCCTGATCAAGAGTCCCTCCTCATATCTCCTGTAGGCTCCCTTTAGGTACTAGAAGGCTGCTATAAGGTCTCCCTGGAGCCTTCTCTTCTCCAGGCTAAACAAGCCCAGCTCCCTCAGCCAGTAGAACTCCATGACTGGAGCTTCAGGGAACCCATTCTTTCTGCTCGATGGGTGATGCAGATGAGCAGCGGGACACAGCTGTCTCTGCTCAACAAGTGCCCCATGCCACAAGACCAGAACGCTGCAGGCTTCAGGCATGTGTCTTTGTTCTGCCTAAATTTTGGCAGAATTTAGGTGCCTGGAGTCCAGATTGATAAAACTCTATTCAGTAGCTGCCTGGGCATTAGCACATGCCAGCTTAGATACCAGCTGTTCACAATCAAAGGTGTCCTGCTTGGAATGAGGGGAAACTGCTTCTCTCCTAGACTCTGCTGCAATCCATTTCAGCAAAAAGTGGCCTAAAAACCATGTATGTCCCCTGAACGAGCCTGAAGTCCATCAAAATCCATACCAACACCAGTGCTCTTTCCAGAACAAGGCTGCACCATTGATCCCCCAGCGTTTTCACCACCACAGCCTGGACACTGAAGCACCCACCCAAAAAGCACAACAGCTCCTTTCAATGTCATTTCAGCCTTTGGCTTTCCATCACTCTGGACCACTGAAGCTGCAGAGATCTATCATGCAAGGCTGAACACCAATCTGGGACTGTCACACTGCTTCTGGTACCCCCCAACAGGCTCTTTCACAGATAAGCCGAGCTTCTGAAGGTGCAGCTGATCTGCTGGCAGGACAGCCTCAGAGAGTTGGGATCGTTCAGCCTGGAGAAGAGAAGGCTCCAGAGAGAACTTAGAGCCCCTTCCAGTCCCTAAAGGGCCTACAGGAGAGATGGGGAGGGACTCTTGATCAGGGAGTGGAGTTATAGCATGATGGGTAATGGCTTTAAATGGGAAGAGGGGAGATTTACATTAGGTATTAGGAAGAAATTCTTTCCTGTGAGGGTGGTGAGACCCTGGCCCAGGTTGCCCAGAGAAGCTGTGGCTGCCCCATCCCTGGAGGCATTCAAGGCCAGTTTGGATGGGGCTTTGAGGACCCTGGTCTGGCAGGAGGTGTCCCTGCCCATGTCAGGGGGTAGGAACTGGATGATCTCAAAGGTCCCTTCCAACTCTAAACATTCTGTGATTCTATTCTGGATTAAAGTTTGTGTATGGGGTGAAAAAAAGTAATAATTAGAAGAATTTTGGAATTGCTTACAAGGATAGCAAAAGAGAGAAGACAAAGTTGATTCAGACTACAGTATTGCATTGACCAACAAAAACCCAATTACTATAATTATATCTGAGGTAATTTAAGACAAACTATAGCAAAATGGTTACACTGGTTTGATAATTCTGTTATTAATCATTACATCACACGTTACAGACTCCTCACGGATTTCCCTCTTAACAGCCCATGTTTCATCTGCATTATCTTTTGCAAAAGGCATGACAGTAACTCATGCTACGAGGGAGTAATTGTGTCAAGGGGGTTGGTGAGAAATATATTCACTTGCATTTCCAGACTGGAGAAGTCCTCTCTTTCCCATACTCTCTAAAAAAAAGAAAAAAAATCAAACTGAAACAGTATTTCAGCTGTTTCATCCTGCTTTTGAGGGCCATAAAAGTTATATTAGGTTTCCACTTAAGATGAGGACAACGTGTATCCTGTATGGATGTGACAGGAAAGGTTAAACCACCTAAAATAACTCAAGTGAATATGCAAACTGCACTGTACAGACCTATAAAATAATGCAGGCACACAAAGCAGGAAGTCAGAAGTCTGACAGACACAGGAATACAGACCATGAGACTGTGAAAATTCATTTAAAGCCATAAAATTATGCCCACTCAACAAATACCTCTTTTACTTCTCATTATGCCTACCTCCCTCCCTTCAAGGGTCAATATTACTAATATATTGCTTTGTACAGCTGCCCATAAATCTTTCTTTAAATCTCATCTCTTCAGGAGGGGTCCAGTATCCCCATCCCAGATTTTTCGGATGCAAAGGAAAGGAGGGGAAAGGACTGTTTACAATGCCAACATCAAACCAATCTTTTTTTTTCCCCTCCCCAAATCCATAGCACTGGATCCTTAAAGAGAGATGCTTCATCTCCTGCACTGCTCCTCTGAATCCCCACCACCGTTGTCTGCTCTTTGAAACACCCCGTGGAGGAGGTTTCCAACACACCGTGAGTCCTGGACAACTCCGCCCCCGACCCTTCCTGCTGGGGACTCCTGAGCGATGGGCTTTTTATCTCATTAATTCAGTGGTTTTTAGGAAACGACGTTTTCCTGCCAGTTTTTAAACCCAGAGGAATTTTCTAGATGTGCAGTGACAGTGCATGAGTAATAGCTCCCTCATTAAACTACCAGGGAGTCATAAAACAAAACAAATTGTTCAGCTTCCCAGTGTTTTTCCGATTTGCTTTCCCTTTCCAAGCCCTGTAGTGCTCAAAAACATCCAAACTATCTAAGTGACGTCATTTATAGTCAGAATCCTTAAAGGAAACAACATGTCTTTAAGCATATTGCTCAATCCTCTGGCATTCTTGCAGTCATTTATTTTCACCCCAGGGCAGTTCTCAGGTTGCTTTATTCATTTCATTTTTTTAAATCAAAAATGAAATGCGTGCCCCCAAAGTCCACCACCAAAAGTTCCTCTTCCTGTTGGGGACTCCTGAGCGATGGGCTTTTTATCTCATTAATTCAGTGGTTTTTAGGAAAGGTTTTTAGGGTGCAAGAGAAGGAGCTGCGTGAGGTTTGCTGCTGCCTGGCAGCCCTCGGAATGTCCCTGGTCTTTGTGACAAACACTCTGGGTGCCCACGGCTGTGAAGTGGGGTGCTGCACCACAGGAAGCCAGGAAGATGTTAAAGATGAGAGAAACAAACCCTCCTGTCCCCCTGGCAGGGATCCGAAACTGCTACCGCAGCAGCCACGTTCGCTGCTCCTCCTTGAGCTTGAACGACAAGACAGTCCTCCCCAGGGGAACAAGTTTTTGAGCCCGAATTTGGGAATACAGTTTTGCTTTTGCCACGGGGCAGGTTTGCGTCAAGAAGCTCAACGTGAGCCAGCAATGGGCAACAGCAGTCCAGAAAGCCACCCGCATCCTGGGCCGCATCCCCAGCGGTGTGGCCAGTTGGGGGGTGGTGGTGGTGGTGGTGGGGATTCTACCCCTCTGCTCCCACTCTGGGGAGACCCCACCTGGTGTACTGCATTTAACTCTGGAGTCCTCAGCACAGGAGAGACATGGACCTGCTGGAGCAGGGCCCAAGGAGGCCATGGAGATGCTTTGAGGGCTGGAGCCCCTCTGCTGGGAGGACAGGCTGAAAGAGCTGGGGGTGTTCAGCCTGGAGAAGAGAAGGCTCCAGTGAGACCTTACACCAGCCTTTCAGTACCCAAAGGGGGCTACCGGAGAGATGGGGAGGGACCCCTGATTGGGCAGAGCAGTGACAGGATGAGAGGTAATGGCTTCAAACTGAAAGAGGGGAGATTTACGTTAGATATTAGGGAGAAATTCTTTAGTCTGAAGGTGGTGAGACACTGGAACAGGTTGTCCAGAGAAGCTGTGGATGCTCCAGCCCTGGAAATGTTTAAGACCAGGCTGGATGGGTCTTTGAGCAACCTGTTCTGGTGGGAGGTGTCCCTGTCCATGGCAAGGGGCTTGGAATTAGATGATCTTTAAGGTTCCTTCCAACTCTAACCATTCTATGATTCTATAACAAATTACTCTGTATCTCTTCTAAGCAGAGGCAGGTGGTTGTGTTTCTGGAGTGCCTTTGATGTCTTTATCCCATTTTGAAATCTGGGAGTCAAATATACACCATATAGTCCAACGATTCACAGCATCCTTTGAAAGGCCACAACTTCCACAGCAGTTTGTGAGAAAAAGACAAACAGTCTTCATTTCTCTTCAGGACAAAGAAGCTTGTACTCAAGTGCCAACACAGATGAACCTTCCTACCCAACGTGGTACCCATTGTAGAAACTACATCCTATAAATGTATTTTCACATCCACCGCCAGCACTCAAGAGTATCTTGCATGATAACTCAGAATTTGGAGAATACAAAGATATGAAGAGTCCCACATTTCTTAAAGAAAGAAGTAAAAAACAGCCAGACCAAGAAAGCAGAACAAGATACCAAACTGAACCCTAGGAGATTAACAGGTTTGAGAATATTTGTATTAAACACACATTTCGGTAAGATTGCAGAAACGCTAACAAACTACCATAGTTTTTGGAACGATCGTTTAAGGTGCATTTGTAATCCCTACATCACAGATACCAAAGGAAGGACTGAACAAAATCTGCATAAGGTGTCCCGAGTTCAGTGTTTTTACTGAAAAACGTGCCTTACTTGAGAAAAACTTTTGCTCCTTTTGTCTAAACAGAACCCGGGAGCCGCAGAATGAAAACCATTTCAGACAGCCCTAACATCTCACATCACTGAGATGTGTATTCTCTCTTTTAATGAGCAGCAGAAAGCAAAGGAATGGGATAAATTGGGAGCTCCAGACCACGGTTCCTAACGCTTTTGGCCAAGTGGTGAGGAGCCCCATGAAACGTACCAAGCTCATCGACCTCACAGATTTCTCCAAGGCAAGGCTGGAAAACAAAACAGCTTGTCCCCTTGTAGAGGAAACTCCTGGAACCCTGCCCTCTGTCTACCTCCAAGTCAAGGGTTTTGACACTGAGCAAGAATCCACAGCTTTAAATACACATTTGAGACAGACAAAAAAGTAGTAAATGAAGTCAGTGAGAGACTGCTCGAACCAAAGTTGAGTGGACACCCCAGCCCAGAACCTCAGGGACATCCAAGAGCCTCACTGCTAATGATTTCATGGGCAGGTAGGTATTCACACACCTCTGAGGACACAGGTTGTTCGAATTTCTCTCCGCATTGCTGTGTAATTGGCAACAAAGTTGGGAAGAACTTGCCAGCTTCACTTGTCACATCATCCTTATAAAGGAGGTAACGATGAGAAATGGGTATTTTCGGCAGGACTGAAATACGTTGCAGACACCGTGGCAGATGGCACTGGATGAACTGAAATGGAATTGGAAAGTTCGGGGTATTTTAGAGAAGGTTCATTTAAGACTAAACATGGCAACAGCTGAAGAAATACAAAATAGGGGAGAGAGAGTCAGGAAAGTACTCCTATTCATCCTTCCCCTGACACATGGAGATGTTCAATGAAGTGAAATGATTATAAATATTTAGGCACAGGCATTATGGTCACATCTGAATATTGCTTTGTCTTAATACGCTGTCACCTGCACAAACACACATAAAGCCACCGCTGCCCTGCAGAGTTTGCAGTCCAAAGGGTGAGGGAATATTTAATTAAATGCAAACAGCAGGTACAGCGTGGACCTCACAAGAATATGTCAAAGCCAAGAACCTATGAAGGGTGAAGAAACCCGAGTCTTTGGATAGATAATGAAAATATCTAAGATTAGTTAGTACGAAAGAGTAGGAATAAGCCCTGAGGATCTTTGGTAATTGTCCTCTGTAAGGACACTTCTCCCTGCAGTCTTTGGTGATGGTTGCTCTCAGGGATGTCACAGGAGCAGACGGACCCCAAATAGGAGACTCTGCCTGCCCACGGCTCCTAAAACACAACTCATCTCTGTAGCTTAACATCTCGGAAACAAGTGTGCTACTGACACAGAGTTTGGGCAACGTTGTCTAAGCTGCAGGGCCCATCAGGCCAGCTGATAGCTTCTCATTAAAAAAAACAAAAAAAAAGTAACAAGAAACAAAAAAACCCAACCTCTTTTTCCAGGCGCTGAATGACACCAGCATGAGACTGACAACTTTCAGGGTGAGGTCACCTCCGTTTCCCTTCAGAAATGAAGCTAGCAAGTACAATTAACAGTAATTAAAAACTCCTTTCACAAAGGGACACTATACTTTTATTATCTCTGTTGAAGCCTCATCAAAAGCATCACAATGGGCTTGTTGATTTGTTTTTTTAAACCAAGATAGAGTAAAAGAGAGGAAGAAACTGGCAATTTAGAAGAGAAACCCAGCTTCCTTAGTAGTTTTAGCTCAAAATATAAATTGTCCCCTAGTTATACAAAAGAGTAATTCACTAGTTAACCATGGCAAAACGTAACCAAAAATTCTCATTTACAAAATAAAAAAATGCTCAATGGGAAAATAAATGTGCTTGTGACACTGAGACGTATATGGGAAGTACGAGCAATAAGCTGTAATCACACTCATGAAAAGTTATTAGCTTTGAGTCTAATGATTTTAGGTTCCAGCTGCATAAAAGCATTAAGTTCTTTTGCATCTCCTTTTACGATTACAAATTCCAAGATGTTCGTTGCAAGAATGTGAACTGGTTTGTATTTCAAACTGTTTATTATTCTTATTTGCTTCACCTGCTCTGTCAGAGGGGGAAAAAAAAACCCAAACAGTGATTTAATCACTACAGATGCAGTAGCATCCGCAGAGCCCATCAAATATAAACGTCTGCTGCTGGCCTTCAGCACTAGATTGCATCTCCAGCAATTACAACAGGAGCTTGGACACTTAGAGGACGATTTAGTTGCCCCAACACAGCACCTCTGCCTCCTGTCAGTTCAGGTGATGTTCAGGATCCTCCCCAGCCCACATAAAGCTCCCATAAAACTCAGTGTTGTACCTACCAGCCCTATGGGAATGTCCCAAATAACTCAAGATATCTTAGAGGCAGCAGAAACCAATGTGCAGGCAACTGAATCCCATCCTGGTAGGCTTGCAAAGGAGAACATGCATTATGCTCTTGGATCTTTGTATCGGAGCCAAATCCCACCCATGTAGTCTGCTGCACATCTACAGTGCAATAATAATTTAAAAAAAAACCTTTAAAATGCTTTTATTTTTGTTAGGGATATTAAAGGTCCCACTGCTCTTTATTGGGAAAGGTCTTTTGATATCGGCATCTCTACCCATAGGCAGGCAGAACTGCCAGATCAGATTTACCAGCAGAGCTTTAGGGTGCAGATTAAACCTTGGCGATTCGCTTTCGCCCAGAAACTCGAGTCCCTAAATCACTTCTGAAGTGTGATTACTTTTAAAAGATTTACTGTTATAACCCCCAAGTGACCCTGCTGTGACACAGAACACGCTGCCAACCTGAGTGCTCTCCACGGTGATGCAAGAAGCATCGTGTGGCTGCGCAGGTCCTCCTCTCCCAGTAGCACAGGTGGGCAATTTTCTTGAGGCTGAGCAGATTTTAGGGCAGAAGGGTAAGTCCAGGGAGCCATGTAGCTGGGAGCATGAGGAATCCCCCCTCCTCCCCACCCAAGGAGCAGATGCCCACCAGAGAAATGCCATCCAACAGCTGAGAACAGCAGCGGGGCAGGGCAGAAGGGAAGGAAACACAAGGGCCTTAAGCACGAGCACAACCCAGTTTGAACCCATCAGCGTTTAAATATGTTTTTTTCCGAGGGACCAAACTCCGCAAATCACCGCTGGTACCAAGGGGGCAGAGCTCTGAAGGCTGAGAACCACGGAGCAAGGATGCTGCTACACAAGCATCTCGTTCTGCCACTGCTATTTCATACCCATTTCCAGCTGGGCTGAGTGTAAACAGGGAAGTCACGTGGCATCCGCAGTGTCACGTAGCGACGTCCCTTCGTGTCACTCAGGCTTCAAACATCGCCTTGAATACCTCCCAGCCCACACGGCGCCTGAAAAAATGGGAACCTTGAAGGAATTCCTATTAACAAACCTCCATCTCAGCCGTCCTCCACGACTCAGGAATCGGTTTCTGGATGCTCAGTGTGTATTTTCCACTTCCCTTTCCCCGCAGTGTTATCTACCAGAAACGAATCTGAGCGCTGACACAGTAAGTAGATTGATTGCAGTTGTTTTTTATTATTTGGACCGAGTCCCAATTTTAGTCTGATCTGCTTCTCAGATAAGGAGGCCCTACGTTGTCACGTAGTTTGTAAAAGCAGTTGCTACACTGATTTGAGGAGATAGGCCAGGCTGCGCATCTGCACATGAGGAAGCCAGATCGTGCACGCAGCAGATGCATCGAATTTTCTCAGAATAATAAACAGGAGATTTACTGAAAAGAATGGGGAAATAATCTGATGGGTTTCTTCCAAACACAGAGATAATAAATACAGGTCAGATTCGCAGGGAGTGTTATTTGCCTCGTGGTCTTTGAGAAGCCCTTTGAAAAGAAAATATACAGCTCAGATAACAAGTCTGGGAGACGGGGAGGTTTGGACTGCTTTCTCCTCCTACACCACCACTGACCACAGATTGTGGGGAAAACCTCAGTTTTCAATCCATTACCCAAAGGGCAGGTGGAATTTTCCGAGCACTCAGCATCCAGAAGGTGTCACCACCAGCAGGAATGAAGAACACAGGCGCTGCCCGGCACATTAATAATCTTTTAAAGAATATTTATACACTTAAAATGGAAATGTAGTGATCAGTACATATCAGCAAATATAAGCAATATAATCATATATACCTGAAGTACACAAGGGGCTCAGAAGCTTGCTTTCCTACAGACTGTAAAAACCCAGCAATTCACTTTTCCAAAGTCATGAGAGCACGCAAAGCTGCTCTTTTTCTTCCTTTTTTTTTCTTCTAACGCCGCTCACGCAGCAATACTTCTGTTCCAAATTTTAAGGACGAAGAAGTTAAATCTCTGGTTATTTCATACCATTGCTACCCCATTCTCTGACACAATTTTGTTCATTTTATTCAAGAAAGAATACAGAAATGGCAGTACAACAATTACCTGTACATGCCTTTTGAATGGATATACCATTTGGGGATTTTTTTTTAACAGAAATTCTCACCCTGTAATACGGCTGTGATTTTGTCTGTACGTACAATTTTAGACCAAAACCTTAAAGCTTCCAGGCATCTCCTGAACGATGGAAGGAGGAAAAGTCCTCAGACCCTTTTCTCTGCATTAGCTGATGAGCATTTCCACCAGTGAACGAACGAACGGCAACTTTTCTAAGCAGAGAAATTCTCTCTCGCCAATGGATTGGTTTTACCAGACTGAGCAAGACAGAGAGAGAGCGGGAATTTATTTCTGTCAATAAATAATAAGCTGCTTGGAATTATTTTTCAGACCAGAACCTCACTCTCTATCTAGTCCATGCACAGGAATCTGCATCCACCAAACTGTAAAAAGGACGCCTCGAATCTCAACACAAAGGTGTGTGACATCATCTTCCAGATGGGAAGCCTTTTAAGTATCTTCCGTAATACATATGTATCTTCCATAACGGGAAGCTCTACAAAAATGTCATTAAACACATATTTTTAACATTAGGCCCATGAGACACTTCTTGCACACAATCTTAGGGCAGCAATCACAGCGGAAACAATCTCTGGATCGCAGGGAGAGTTCAAAAAACACAACCCAAAAAGCATCTTCAGACAAAACCAGAGAATCACAAGGGGTGGGTGATGTGTTTTGTTTTTACCACCCTCTTTGCCCTGCCCCCAGTTTCAGCATTTTAAACAGTTTTAGCAAGCTAAAAAAAAAAAAAAAATCCCCCACAAACAATTAGTAAATAAACAAATAAATAAATAAAACCTTCCTTCTTCTTTAAGTTGTCTGGTTCTTTTCCTACAGACGCTGCCTCAGCATTACCCAGCCAGGACAGCTAACGGCGTTAATTGCTTTCTCTTTACTGAGGTCGAGTCATTCCCTTCACTTTCTCTTGAGGGAGCAAACAAACAGAAGCAGCCTGGGCAGACAGCACCTCCAGAAATAAAAATCTATTTCACGACAGCAGGAAACATGTCAGATAACACGTATGGACTTCAGACAGCCCACCTCGATGTCGCTTTTAAAACTGCTCAGGACTCTGAGGGGCAGAACTGAAGTGAAATAAGCCGAGCAAAAAGGGATGTATTTCTGAGCACCCCACCTTTCGACCATGCTGTTCTCCATTTTTTTCAGCAGCCTCTAAAATAAACTGCTCCCCTTGTGTAATCCCAAACCTTGGAAAAATGTGCAAAAACCTCCTCTCCTGCAGTAGCTTCCTGCACCTGCCCCTACAGGTAATAAAGGATTAGAAAGATCAGAATTGAGATGTTTATGAAACTTTTCTTTTTTTTTATTCCCCCCCCCTCTGCTCAGCGAGCAGCTTATTTCTTATTCTTAAAGTAAAAGGAGTGGCTGTGCTTAAAAAAAAAAAAAAACAAGAAAAACAAAACAAAAACCAACCCAAGGAAAGAAAAACAACCTAACGAAAAGGAAGCACACACCCATATGGAAAAAAATGGCCAAAAGACGAAGCATGCTCATTACCAAGGCTCCGTAACCTTGTCACCAACAAAAAACACCCAAGCTATTAATTAAAACAGAAACTTGGAGGTTTTTCTTTCCTGCGCGTTCTCAGAATCTTACGACTGTCGGCGCTTCCACCGAGGACACACGCTGCTCCGCCGCTGAGAGACGGTTTAATATCCAGCAACAAATTTCTCATTAAAATTGCAATTTTGAAGTGTTCTCACAGTGTCCGCGCCATCCCACAGATGGCAACTAAGAGCGGTGTTTTTGAGGCAGCCATTCCCTTCCCGCAGCTCCTCCAGCACAGACAAAGCTTGTGTAAACACCACCGGGATTTCGGCTTATGTAAGAAATGCAAATTTGGGGCTTTGACAGATCTACAACCCAACAGGCTGGGATTAGACATACCCACACACTTCACTACAGCATCTGAGCATCAGCAAGAGATTTGCTCTGCTTTGACGGTAAGAAACATCTGCCCAGGTACAGCAACTCATTTCTGGATTTGTTCCAGATAAGTACGAGTAAACGCTAATTACTGGCTGTGCTGGAGCGAGCGCAGAGGAGGGCAACGAAACTGGTGAGGGGCCTGGAGAATAAATCTTATGAAGAGGGATTGAAGGAGCTGGGAGTGTTGAGTTGAAGAAGAGGAGGCTGAGGAGAGACCTCATCGCTCTCTACAACTACTTGAAAGGAGTAGAGAGGTTGGTGCTGGTCTCTTCTCACAGGGAATTAGTGATAGAACAAGAGGGAATGGCTTCAAGCTGCAACAGGGTAGGTTTAGGCTGAACATGAGGAAAGAATTTTTCCCAGCAAGAGTGGTCAGACCCTGGAACAGGCTGCCCAGGAAGGTGGTTGAGTCCCCATCCCTGAATGTGTTTCAGAGTGGTTGAGATGTGGTGTTGGGGGATCTGGTGTAGGGGAGAACTTTGTAGGGTAGGGCTGATGGTTGGACTCAATGATCCCAAGGGTCTCTTCCAACCTGAACGATTCTATGATTCTACTGTAGGAGCTGGCTTGGCAGCAGGTCAAAGACTTACAAAAATCTTAGTTTGCAACAGGTGACCGTATTCATGATGAAGAAAGATTTCACTCACTGCTTAGGGATACTTTTAAAAGTTACCAAGACTCCGATAGGTTTTTCCAGATGCTGTGTAACCTCCCGTTACAGACTTCTGCCTGGCAATAAAACCCACAGTGAGCAGCACAGAGCTGGTAGGAGTTCCTGAACACGCCAGAACGCTAGGCTGGCAGCTCCTTCCACAGCACGATGTGGGTGCAACCGTCCCGACTGATGCAACCCACTGATTCACAATGCAACTGCAATTGTGTGGGGGATTAAGGTGCTCCTGACAGCAGGATCATCGAATATAATCATAGAATTGTTTGGGT
Organism: Nycticryphes semicollaris; assembly: GCA_013400055.1. Lineage (NCBI taxonomy): Eukaryota > Metazoa > Chordata > Aves > Charadriiformes > Rostratulidae > Nycticryphes > Nycticryphes semicollaris. The sequence continues at coordinate 114,929 of VXBJ01003178.1, read as the reverse complement.
TGGAAGAGACCTTAAAGATCATCTGGTTCCAACTCCCCCTGACATGGGCAGGGACACCTCCCGCCAAACCAGGTTGCTCAAAGTCCCACCCAGCCTGGCCTTGAACACCTCCAGGGATGGGGCAGCCACAGCTTCTCTGGGCAACCTGGGCCAGGGTCTCACCACCCTCACATGGAAGAATTTCTTCCTGATATCTAACCTAATTCTCCTCTCTTTCAGTTTATAACCATTGTTCATCCTACACCTCCACTCCCTGAAGAGACTCATCACAGAATCACAGAATGGTTTGAGTTGGAAGGGACCTTAAAGACCACCCAGTTCCAAGCCCCCTGCCATGGGCAAGGACACCTCCCACCAGACCAGGGTCCTCAAAACACCCATCCAGCCTGGCCTTGAACACCTCCAGGGATGGGGCATTCACGAATTCTCTGGGCAACCTGTTGCAGTGCCTCCCCACCCTCACAGCGAAGAATTTCTTCCTCATATCTAATCTAAATCTACCCTCTTTCAGTTTGAAAGCATTGCTCCTCATTCTATCACTCCACACCCTNCCGCCCTGATGAAGGGTTGGGGCCCCCCCCCCCTCTCTCTCCTGTACCCCTAAAGGGTACTGGAAGGCAGTTGTAACAGTCCCCCCGGAGCCTTCTTTTCTCCAAGCTGAACCCCATGCTCTACACCAGATCCTCATCCTGCTGATGACCTCATGCAGGCAAAGCAATGTAGTTTTCATCAAAAAGGACATTCACCAAGACAAACTCTCACCTTACAGAATCATAAGAATTCTGTATTATCTATATTCTATGTTATCCTATTTTCTATATTACCTATATTCTATATTATCCAGCTACTGGATGCAAAAGCCTGCAGAGCCTGGTCTCTAGTAGGATTTTCAAGTACAACACCACTTTTTAGTTATTCCTTAGTAAATACACACTTTTATTTGGCAGCTAAGATAAAGCCTGTAACTTCCTGCAGTAGTCAGTCACCTCTATCTTGGGCTTCAAAAGAACCTGCTCTATTACAATAAATATTGAAAATGCACAACTTAATAACTTCAACAGGACAGTGGAGCCTTTACCTTAAACAACAGCCCAACTGTACCTGCCTGGAGAGAACTCACAGCCAGGGTTGTAATTGCCACGGTAAATTAAAAACACGTATTAGTCACAGGTGAGCTACGTCCAGCCTTAGAGCGTTTAGAGTTAAGGATCCTAATAAAAGCCCATTCATTCAACGTTTGATAATGACTTAAAATTACTCTACCTTCACATCTCATTCATTAAAATGAAAGGCTCTTCAAATCTGGGAGATGCCTTTATGCTGATGTGTTGTGCATTTGTAATTCCAGCGTATCCATCACCTTTGTACCTTTTTTTCTGTGTCAGGTTACTCCTTCCATCTGCTGCTCTCGGGAATACCCACTACAAACCACAGCCTAAAAGTACCTGTTGTGCTTCAGCAGCTTTCTCTGTGACTCTGTTAGAGCCAAAACCCCCAGGAAATAACAATTCCTGGTCTTCTGTATTTCTGCAGGAGCACCAGCAGAATGTGACCATCTGCCCAAGGTGAAGATTCTTAACTGTAGCACAGAGACACTGAAGTTCAGGCAGAGTAAACGATGTGCCATCCAAACGAGGTGGACGCCGACCAGCGGAGAGCAATGGGAGGTTTGGAGGGTCTGCCTGCAGGTCCCTGTAACAGCGCTGGCCCATCGGTCCTCTCTGCAGGCCTGGAGGAGAGTGATCGTCACCAGTCCTTTAGGGATCATCCCAGAGCCGGCCCGTGATGCCGTTCCAACTTTTTGGCTACATACCTACCCATCGACTCACCACTCCTACCTCCTCTGGCACTTGCCAGCCTAATTACCCGCCCACCCACATTTTCTCTTACTCACTTCAGTAACCCACCCATTTACATGTTTTTCATTCATCTCCCCGTTCGGTTACACAACTTGAACCTCAAACACCTTCAATCCACTCGCTAGTAGTAATTTTGCCTCCTAAGGTACGCCTGTCCTCACCTCTCTCGTCACCATCCCTAGCCTGCATCAAGCTTCGTGGTGACTTGAAGAAGGCAGCCTACCTACTGCCCCTCAAGCTCCCAATGTCCAGGAGGCTCCACCAGGTCAAGTTCTCCACGCCACACCAATGCTAACCAGCTCCAGGGATTCATTCTGAATAAGTCAAACTTGAAATTTCTTCTGATGCAATGTAGATGCTGGCCCTGCCTTCACAGGCTTCCAGACAGGCACTCAACACACACCCTCACTCCCATCCTGCAAAAAACCTNTTCTTCCTGATATCTAACCTAATTCTCCTCTCTTTCAGTTTATAACCATTGTTCATCCTACACCTCCACTCCCTGAAGAGACTCATCACAGAATCACAGAATGGTTTGAGTTGGAAGGGACCTTAAAGACCACCCAGTTCCAAGCCCCCTGCCATGGGCAAGGACACCTCCCACCAGACCAGGGTCCTCAAAACACCCATCCAGCCTGGCCTTGAACACCTCCAGGGATGGGGCATTCACGAATTCTCTGGGCAACCTGTTGCAGTGCCTCCCCACCCTCACAGCGAAGAATTTCTTCCTCATATCTAATCTAAATCTACCCTCTTTCAGTTTGAAAGCATTGCTCCTCATTCTATCACTCCACACCCTGATGAAGTGTGTGGGCCCCCCCCCTCTCTCTCCTGTACCCCTAAAGGGTACTGGAAGGCAGTTGTAACAGTCCCCCCGGAGCCTTCTTTTCTCCAAGCTGAACCCCATGCTCTACACCAGATCCTCATCCTGCTGATGACCTCATGCAGGCAAAGCAATGTAGTTTTCATCAAAAAGGACATTCACCAAGACAAACTCTCACCTTACAGAATCATAAGAATTCTGTATTATCTATATTCTATGTTATCCTATTTTCTATATTACCTATATTCTATATTATCCAGCTACTGGATGCAAAAGCCTGCAGAGCCTGGTCTCTAGTAGGATTTTCAAGTACAACACCACTTTTTAGTTATTCCTTAGTAAATACACACTTTTATTTGGCAGCTAAGATAAAGCCTGTAACTTCCTGCAGTAGTCAGTCACCTCTATCTTGGGCTTCAAAAGAACCTGCTCTATTACAATAAATATTGAAAATGCACAACTTAATAACTTCAACAGGACAGTGGAGCCTTTACCTTAAACAACAGCCCAACTGTACCTGCCTGGAGAGAACTCACAGCCAGGGTTGTAATTGCCACGGTAAATTAAAAACATGTATTAGTCACAGGTGAGCTACGTCCAGCCTTAGAGCGTTTAGAGTTAAGGATCCTAATAAAAGCCCATTCATTCAACGTTTGATAATGACTTAAAATTACTCTACCTTCACATCTCATTCATTAAAATGAAAGGCTCTTCAAATCTGGGAGATGCCTTTATGCTGATGTGTTGTGCATTTGTAATTCCAGCGTATCCATCACCTTTGTACCTTTTTTTCTGTGTCAGGTTACTCCTTCCATCTGCTGCTCTCGGGAATACCCACTACAAACCACAGCCTAAAAGTACCTGTTGTGCTTCAGCAGCTTTCTCTGTGACTCTGTTAGAGCCAAAACCCCCAGGAAATAACAATTCCTGGTCTTCTGTATTTCTGCAGGAGCACCAGCAGAATGTGACCATCTGCCCAAGGTGAAGATTCTTAACTGTAGCACAGAGACACTGAAGTTCAGGCAGAGTAAACGATGTGCCATCCAAACGAGGTGGACGCCGACCAGCGGAGAGCAATGGGAGGTTTGGAGGGTCTGCCTGCAGGTCCCTGTAACAGCGCTGGCCCATCGGTCCTCTCTGCAGGCCTGGAGGAGAGTGATCGTCACCAGTCCTTTAGGGATCATCCCAGAGCCGGCCCGTGATGCCGTTCCAACTTTTTGGCTACATACCTACCCATCGACTCACCACTCCTACCTCCTCTGGCACTTGCCAGCCTAATTACCCGCCCACCCACATTTTCTCTTACTCACTTCAGTAACCCACCCATTTACATGTTTTTCATTCATCTCCCTGTTCAGTTACACAACTTGAACCTCAAACACCTTCAAGCCACTCGCTAGTAGTAATTTTGCCTCCTAAGGTACGCCCGTCCTCGCCTCTCTCGTCACCATCCCTAGCCTGCATCAAGCTTCGTGGTGACTTGAAGAAGGCAGCCTACCTACTGCCCCTCAAGCTCCCAATGTCCAGGAGGCTCCACCAGGTCAAGTTCTCCACGCCACACCAATGCTAACCAGCTCCAGGGATTCATTCTGAATAAGTCAAACTTGAAATTTCTTCTGATGCAATGTAGATGCTGGCCCTGCCTTCACAGGCTTCCAGACAGGCACTCAACACACACCCTCACTCCCATCCTGCAAAAAACCTTTCTTTGGAGGCTTGCAACACAAGTGCTCTGAAAGGAAGAACGGTAGTTAATGCTTCAGAAAGCATAGAATCACGTACATTGGAGGGGACCCTTCAGATCACTGAGTTCAACCATCAACCTAACATTGCGATGGTCACCGTTAAACCATGTCCTTCAGCACCTTGTCTACACAGCTTTTAAGTACCTCCAGGGATGGACATCCCACCACCTCCCTGAGCAGCCTGTTCCAGTGGTTGATAACCCTTTCCATGTAGGTAGCTTTCCTAATATTGAATCTAAACCTCCCCTGGTGCAACCTGAGGCCATTTCCTCTTGTCCTATCCTGTGACATGGAAGAAGAGATCAACCTGTACCTTGCTACACCTTCCTTTCAGGTAGTTGTAGAGAGCAATAAGGTCTCCCCTCAGTGTCCTCTTCTCCAGGCTGAACAACCCCAGTTCCCTCAGCCGCTCCTCATAGGACTCGTTCTCTAGACCCCTCACCAGCTCCGTTTCCCTTCTCCAGACAAGCTCCAGCACCTCAACGCCTTTCTTGTAGTGAGGGACCCAAAACTGGACACACCACTCGAGCTGGGGCCTCATCAGTGCTGAGGACAGGAGGATGGATCACCGCCCTAGTCCTGCTGACCACACAATTGCTGATACAAGCCAGGATGCTGTTGACTTTCTTGTCCACCTGGGCACACTGCTGGCTCATATTCAGTGGGCTGCTGACCAACGCCCCCAGGTCCTTTTCCACCGGGTAGATCTCCATCCCCTAAGAGGAGGTCTGGGGTAAAAGTGCTGGATCCCAACCAGAGGCAGCTCTGAAGGGACAGGCTTGGGCCAGCATGGCCACATGCCAGCTCACACCAACCAGCCCACTTCTCATGGGGTGATGGCAAAAAACAATACCCACTTTATGGCCGTGGACTATTTGTTTTGGGGGGATGCTGATGTAGCTTCTTTTTGGTCAAGAAATGGGAAACCTTTGGAGCACCTGAGGCTTCTGGTAGCAAAGACAGAGCCTCGAAGAAGGAACAATAAACAAGCAACGCCCAAATCCCACCATAACTAGTGAAACTATAAAAAGAAACAATGATTACGAAGCGAAAGAAAACTGTGAGGGAAAGACAGGATAATGAAAGCTTGCAGGGGGGAGACTCAAATAACTACACTACTACTTCCACTATCACTAACAGAAAACTGGATTTTTTTCATTTTCCCTGTAATGCCATCTGCAGACTTGTCTGCAGCCATCACTTTCTCACAGTCTAAGAGCCACAACAGAGTTAAAAATCACTGAAGTTATACTGGCATAAGTTCCCCACATAAAAACATTTTCGTTTCCGAGTAAAATTGGCCTTTCTGGCTAATTTTCAACAATTTCTCAAGTGACAGCAGAACAGATCACTCTTACACTGGAGTAAAAATATGCGCCTTGAGAAATTATACTATTAGCAGTTCAGTTTAAAAATCTATCTTCAATCAGTGTAATTTTCCCAAATCCTGAAGAACCGAACTCGCAGCACTTAAGTGCTACATCTAATATTCAAAAGTGCAGAGAACATCGTTCCGCTCATTTTTACAGGCTGTTAGCACCTCAAAGAGAATTGCTGAAAGATGAGAACGCAGACTTGAAATAAGACGGGTGAGACAAAGAAATGGAAAAACTTCGGCCAAATATTGGGGAAGGGCCCCAGGGGGTGGGGGAGGGAAGAAATTTCGCCATCAAACTTTGTGGAAAAGACTCCAGAAGATGGAAGTGGAAGGCCAAGTTCTTAGAGTATCTCCAGCCATAAACCACAGAGAAAAAAAATAAAAATGAAATGTAGCAGAAAACATGTACTGGCAAGAAGACGGTCTGGATGATCTAATGCACTTTCCATCTCTAACATCTATGATTCCATAATTCCATAGGAGAGCTTAGCAGAGGGCTGGCAAACTTTCGCAGCAACTCCATCGCCTGATTAATGTGTGATAATCAAAGCCTTCCATTAAAAGGAGGTCCTCGGAGCCGGATGCTGTAAGCTCTGCCCCCGCCACTCTCCTTCCAAGTTGTGCATTGCGTTGCCAGTAGAGAGCCTGATGTGAATGGCAGGCGGGCGGTAATTACAGAGTTGTGGGTAGCTCTCCTAAACAGGCAAAACAGAATTTAAGTAATTAAAGAGACAATCATCATCTTTCTTGCAAAACGCCCGGGGGGGTCAACTTTTTTTTGACAGCGTTTTTGATAATGCAGAGTTCAACTCTGTCAACGTTCCTGCATGCAAAATACTTTACTCACACATGGAAGTAAGACTTAGTGTGGCTGGATCTATATATATAGCTATACCATACGGCATTTTAAACTACTTACTCTTGATTTGTGTGCGGAGAAAACCCTCCCTTAGGGTAAAATACCAGGTTCTTTCTCAGACCACGTGCTTTGTTTGCTATTTTCGTGCTGGTAGGTAAATGTACACGCAGAAAGAACAAAGTGCAAAAAGATGTATGGCACGAGCACATCCTTTATGTTTCAAGCAGACGTGTGAGAAAAATGGATTATAGCAACAGGAAGTTTAAGAATCAGGAAGATCGAAAGCAAAATGCAGAAGAGGAGAAAAAACTCCAAAGAAGAAGGGTAAAAAGAGAGAGACATCTAGGAAGATTTTTCCTTCACAACATGTACCCGTGCTGCGTCTGTGGGAATCCCACTGCCTGAGCCATCGCTGTCCTGAAACCTTCTCTGGAGGGCTGGGTTTGAGGGTGTTTCCTTCCAGAGGAGGAAAGGCTGAGGGAGCTGAGTCTCTCCAGCTTGGAGAAGAGGAGACTGAGGGGTGACCTTATTAATGTTTATAAATATGGAAAGGGTGAGTGTCAGGAGGATGGAGTCAGGCTCTTCTCAGTGACAGGCAATGATAGGACAAGGGGCAATGGGTGCAAGCTGGAACATAAGAGGTTCCACTTAGATACGAGGAAAAACTTCTTCACAGTGAGGGTGACAGAACCCTGGAATGGGCTGCCCAGAGAGGTTGTGGAGTCTCCTTCTCTGGAGATATTCAAAACCCTCCTGTGTGACCTGCTCTAGGTGTTCCTGCTCCGGCAGGGGATTGGACTAGATGATCTTTCAAGGTCCCTTCCAATCCCTGACATCCTCAGATTCTGTGTTTTGCCCATGTTCTTCCCAGCCAACAGAAATTCCACCCTGACTCAGACACAGTGCGATTTGTGGGATTATAGCCAAGGCCAAATTTGGTACAAAGTATGAACAGAAGAACAATTGGTGATGCTGATGCCATGAGCCTATTGGCCTCTATAAGTATTATTTTAATACCATTTCTTTACATTCCTGACTGGAAATTTTAGTAAAGGATTATCTCCTCTCTGCCACTGAACAGCAATATAAACCCTACCCTTTAAATATTTAGGGCTCTGAACAGAAAAAAATGGCACATTGACTACTCAGTGCACACAGATGCGTAAGTTACAGGTAGTCACCAAAAATCCAGATGCCAAAGGAAAAGAAGGAAGACTAAAACCCAACAGATTACTCATTTTAGAGAACAAGGGTAACATAGTTCTTGCTTGAGCTCCACTGTGATTAGGAGACAGGGGAGGTGCAGTTTCCTGAGCAGATTGAACTGAACTTCAGGCAGGTGTCACCGAGCGGGACAGTCCCACCTTCTCCTTTGCTTCTGGCCATGAGTTCCTGCTCCTTCCCAATTGGCACGAACAGTCATGCAATGAGCTGGATAATTTCTAATTTCCCCAGAAGAAATGAAGGAAAAAACCCCATAACCCGGTTTTTAACCAGATCAACAAAATGAGCTGAGTCTCACCCCAAGGCCACGTGGTCATGGTCATCTGCACTGATCACGAAAGAAGCAAACCTTGACACTGCACGTGAAATCTGCAGAGCATACCCAGTAAATTAAACTGCTCTGTTTGACTGCAAAACCACGCTTACCAATCACCAGAATCCAAAACCATGTCTACAGAAGCTAACAGTGTCACCTTTAAATACTAAGCCAACAGCGAGAGGCCACCTGGGAAGCTGGACACCTTTAACCCTGCAGATCCCACCTCCCACAAGGTCCTCGAAGAAGCAGCCTTCAAGCAGAGCCTGGGGCTGAGGTTGCTTTTTGCCCTCCCGCTGGAGCCGGGCCAGCGCAGGGAGGAATTAAAAATTCACAAAGCCATCAAGAGAAAGCACCAGAGGGCAAGTATGACTCCATGAGAAAGAAGACTCCCAGGAGAAGGGGTAGAGCCCTGTATTCTGGTCCCTTCTCCAGGAATTGCTCATGCTTACTGCACTGAAGATTAGATAAAATGTAGACACAGCTCCTTTTATACCAGAGCTTGAAAAATACATCCTATGAGCTATGTAAATACACTCGAGAGCCAGTGAGAGCTCTGCCCTAACAGGAGAACAGCATATACCTACCTGTATTCCTTGGAAATATTTTTATTTTTGGTGTATAAAAGTAAAACAAAGAGCAAAGCTGAGATCTTCACAGTTATGACTCACTTCTGCCAACCTCATGTTTTGGCAATACAACTGCATATAACGCTCTCACAGGAACCTGTAATAACAGGTCACAGAGGGAACTTCAGTAGCCGCTTAAAGTTACAATTCACGTGCCCAAAGTTTGACTAGAAGTTAAAAAATGCCTGGTAGCCTCCATCTGCTGCAGCAGTGACTCCCTAAAGTGACAGCCCTGCCTGGAAGCAGCCCCGTTTGCCAGCAGACATGTGGGAAAGGAGGGAATTTTAAGTCTACCTTCTCATTTTACGGCCCTCTGAGACAGCAGTAATCACTGGATGCAACCTTACCTTGAAAATTCACATTAAAAAGTAGCTTCTATCCACACCTCACATTGCTGGAAAACATACGTTCTTTTATTTGGCTCAATTAATTTGCTTAATTTTAAAGATGCTGGTTTTACCATTCTAGCAGAGCAACGGAAGAGGAAGCCCTCCCCTTTCCCAGATCCAACTTTGAGCTCACCATCCTGTAGGCAAACTTCTTCAGCTGCGAGCTCTGCATTTTGGATAGCTGCGGGCCATAAAGAACTCCACTCGAAAAAGATTTACAAAACAAACAAGCAGGAAAAGGCAACAAATTCTCTGTACCTTCCCTGGGAACTTTTGTATGGGAATCCCTCAGAAATCAGCACGAACAAGCGCTACGAAGATGCTGCATCGACCTAAGCCATCAAGCATCGCGGTGGGTTAGTAGAAGGTACCATACCACGCACCTGTACATCTAATTTCAGATTGTGTTTGTGTTTTCCTTGGATGAAAATTCATGGCTGTGTTTAAAAAGCTACCATTTGGGGTTTGTTTGGGGGTTTTTGCTTGTTTTTTTACAAAATCAAGTCTTAAGCGGTTTTCTGCTTCAGAAAGTGCTGTTAAACCTGCATCCAAGCGGCTGCTTTTTCTGGTCAAAATAAAATCACAAAACCCCATGGAAAAAACATAATCTCTACACCATGTATTTCAGACTCCATTGTATTAGGTGACATTTTCAAAACTGGAAGGAAAATGGAAATGTTACAAACACAGAATGGGATGGGGTTGGAAGGGACCTTGAAGATCATCGAGTTCCAATCCTTCGTCTCTTGTTACGGGCAAGGACACCTCCCGCTAAGCCAGGTTGCTCAAAGCCCTAAATATAGCCCTAAAAAGGCGCATCAACCCATCCTGCTTCAAAATATTGGACTTTTTCCAATTATTTTGGGTGTGACCACCCCCGAGGGCTGCATCAGTGGTACCGACCCGCTCCCCAAAACAGTTCATTTTTCAAGAGCAGGGATTTCCCTGTCCCACAGGTGGGTACACAATAATGAAACCAAGATCTAAGACTCCTTTCTCCTCAAACAGGGACTGCTTGTATTTTCATAGTCATCGAAACTGCTCCAGTGTGAGCCTGAGGCAATTTGATCCACCGCTTCAATGCAGGTTTAACAGTTAATCTAGGGGCTATAAAAATTTGGTAACTTCCTTTCATTTTTATCAGAAATGATAAGAAAACAATGATTTATATTTTTTTTTGTTTTGTTGCCTTTTTTTTTTAAACAAACAAAAAAAAGTCAAGTGTGTCCAGTCCCCCTGAGAACATTCTGATAAGCATACCATGAAATAAATTATTTTCAGAAGATATGCAGTTAATTCACAAAAACACTTGGCAAAAAAAAAAAAATCATCTAACGGCAAATATCTAATTCATAGAACATTCTCCTTTATTTGTTTAATTCAAGTCAAATATTTTCCTCCGCCCTTTCCTTTTCATAGGCTTTTCACACCCACATAACAACCGAGTGACTCTTCCCTGACCCTGCCTCCCACGCCTTTGGGTACAACCGCTCCTTGGAAAGTCACCCCGGCTCCTGAGCTCTTCTCCCAAGATCCAGAGGAAACACTTAAGGAAAAGGAAATCCAGTACAATGTTAAACCTTCCTTTTTTTTATTATCATTTTTTTATAAATTGTTGTTATTTTTTCTTTAAACTGCTGGGTTTATTTGCAGTTCCGTAGGGACATGTGGTGTACGGGCTGCCTTCTCTGTTGCTGGGTTTGGAACAAAAAAGGGGAAAATATAAAATATCCACCAACACCTCACGGCATCCTGGTGTCACCCTCCCAGGGAATTCCTCCCTTCCTGGTGGATGCTTAGGACACAGCAGCAGAAATTCCTACAGCTGGTGTCTGGAGGGGACCTGCCACAGGGCACGGTGAATTCAATCATCACTTGTCTTCTCATATAATCTACGCCTACAAAAGCAACGTACTAGAAATCCAAGAGCTACAGCATCATGTAACAGCTCTCTGAAAGGGAAACGTGGTGACAAAGCACCGAAGGAAAGTGAAATAGCACTACCCTCATTTTACCCACAACCAGGAATAAATGCCTTGCACAAGAAGCTCACACACACACACACTCTCCAAAAAATCCCTCCTCAAACCAGTGATTTGGGGAGCATGACTTCCAGCCCTCGCTGCATCAGCCAACGTGATTCCTTCTAGCCAATAGTATGGTAATGATTTGGGGTTTTTTTGAAAAACCACAAATTGATAGCTGCTTTTTTCTTTTTCTTTTTTTCCCCTTGGGATTCACAGAACCGCTTAAACCCAACGTTGTTTCTATTCCAGGCATGTTTTAGGCAAAGTATCGCCCAGGGACGGGCGTCTGATTTTCATGTGAATTTCAAGAAGACCGAAGCCTTGTTCATTCAGCAAAGCGTTAACAGGAAAATCACAGCATCCAGGAGGACAGGATGCCAGAGCTGAGGGCTGGCCCATCCTCTCTGCTCAGTACCAGCATTAGCAAAGGTTCGTAGGTTAAAGGTGGGAGAGAACAGCAATTTCCAAGCGTTTTTGTCGACCTGATGAACAAGGTTTCCCCCTCTAATTTACAGACCCCTGAACTGCAGCAGGCCAGTTAGTGTCTTCTATAAAAAAACGCTCCAGTGAAAACAAGACTACACCTTGCCACGTTCACAAAGCTGTTAAAGAGCTTTCTTTCAATTCCATTTAGCCAGATATCATCTCACAGCACCGAAAATGAGAAGTATATAAACTTACCAATGCATTATCAGGAGAAGCATCAGAAATCAAGTTCAGGTGCAAGTCAGCCATCAGCACCTCAGCTCCTTCCTGGCACTACATAAATCCCACAGGCAGCAGGTACCAGAACCCTCTGTCTCCTTTGCTAGTCCTACCCCTAAGCTCACAGGCGTCTTCTGAAGCTGCCACCAACAAAAGAAACCACAGGAAGACTGTTTCCCTAATGCTTCATAACTGAGTCAGTAGGTCAACAATTCCCTCGGTTTAGGAGCCAGACCAATTCCCTTAAACACCCCCCCTGCCCCCCCTGGGTTTTTTTTTTTCCTTGAAGTGATGGAGATGCCAACTGTCTCCTGCCAGTGGCAGCCCCATCTGCTTCCAGAACAGAACCAAACCGCTCCAAACCACCACCTCATCTTGGCACGGCCACCCGTCCTGACGCAACTCCCATTTTTGTCTCACACGTCTGGGGGTGGGGTGGAGGGGGGGGAAAGAAAAACAAGGAGAAAATACTTACAGTTGGAGAAACAAACCAGCAAACCGCTCCTCGTGCACCTTGCGCTGCCGCCGCTGCCTCCCGGCCCACGTTCTCCTTCCTCTCCCATCCCCACCAGGGAGTGGGAAGGATAAAGGGCACTCGATGGAATTCCAGACCTATTCCCAGTCTGCCTCGTGCCGGGCAAGCAGAGAATATCCTGCATGCGCGTTTTCGGGAGCGCTGCTCGAACAAAGAGAAAGCTCTGAAGCTGCGATCCCTCTTCCCCAGCCATGACTCAAAACGTCTGGTTGAAAATTGGTTTCGTAATAACCCTTTAGTACCACCTACTCACATCACAGAGCGATTCTCGCAGCAAAATGCACAGGAAATCACCACCGAGTGCCAATGGAGCTACTATTCCAAGAACTAGCCCTTTCGGTTATTCCTTCATCATTGGGAAACTGAGATGATGCTTTTGCTTTCCCTATTGCACAGGAGATTATTAATTTATTTTTTTTTTAAGAGGACTTTTTTAACTACCATCCTGTAAAATACTTTGTTGATAAATCACCAGCTGAAAACTTGCCCACTGTAAAAAATAAAATAAATAAAAAAAAAAAAAAAGAAGTGTTTCACAATACTCATTCCAGAAAATACAGTAACTCCTTTCTGGAAATAACTCACTGGACAAAAATCAGAAGGGCAGAATTAATTTCCAGCGACAGTTTGCATCCTGCAGAGCACACAAAGACGGCGGAGTCGGCCACGTGCCTTTCTGACCACCAACAGCAGACCCCTGACTCACCCAACCGCAGGATGAGTCGCAGGGAACGATTTCCTCTCCTTCCACTCTCCCCCAGGGTCGCTCTGCGCCACCGGCATATCCTGAGTTTAATCCCGACTTTGATGGGAATTCCAAAAACTCCTCTGGTTGAGGCTGTGGCCACCGGCTAAAGACAGGGCCATCTGCTGGGCTCCTTCTTTGAGTCACCTGTCAGTGATACAAAAGGAAATTACTCAGCAGCGAGCACGTGGAAGCCCATCCTTACAGCCTCTCCCGGACCCCAGAGAGGAATCCAAAATTCCCCAAACCCTCAAATTCCACCACCTGCCCCCCACCCCCGAAGGAAAACCATTCTATTAAACAGCACTAACATTCAAAAAAAGGGTTAAAAAAAACAGTAGTAAAGGATGGGAGCACAGACAGAGAGGGTTTCGGCTGGGTTTTCAACACCAGCATTGCTGAAGCTGCCATGGAAAGCAGGGGGGTGGGAACAAAAATAAAAAATAATAATTAAAAAATAAAAAAAAAGAGACATTTCACTAACACTAGACCCCTTCACCGTGCGTGACATGCAAAATAATTAAAACAACTGAGAGAACTAATCTGTGGCTGCTTAGGAAGTTAACTCTTCGAAGGAAGCGATTAAGGAAGAGAACAAAAGCGAAGTGTTAAATGTTTATCAACCAAGTAAACTTACCACCCCTGAAGCGCTTACTCATGGAAGTGAGGGCTGAGCATTGTCACTGCCCTCCCCCCCCTCCCTGGCACAGCTTCACACGGGGCTGGGATCTTATTGATTATTAAGCAGTTATTACTCCAGAGGAATAAATCTTTTCAGAAATAGGCAAGCACTGCTCTGCCGAAACGCCAACCGCCGTCAGAAAGGCAGCCACAACGTCCTGTGCCTCTTCAGGAAAACTCCCTTTATCTATTTTCTATTCCAGACAAAATTCACCAAGATTTTCCTGGCGAAGAGCAGATCAACCACGACACTATTTACAAATTCAGTCCAGAAACACTCTTTTTTTTTTGTTGTTGGTTTTGTTGGGGTTTTTTGTTGTTGTTGTTTTGTTTCATCACGGGTTACGCAGCTCACGAATTCAGCCCCTCCACAGCCAGTCTCTCTCAACTTCTCCCCCCACCAAAACCCAGCAGACCAACAGAAGACAGCTGAGCACCCAACAGCACTTTCCATCTTCCGGAATTTCACACAAAAAAATTAATCAACGCTAAAGATTTAATTGTCTAACCTGCTTCTGCATGCAGAAAGAGCCAGAGCTGGTGCCTCTACAGTAGTGGGGGGGGGGGGGAAG
>VXBJ01003178.1:0-100422 GCA_013400055.1 Nycticryphes semicollaris | reverse complement strand
GGGGGTGAAGAGGGAGGCACTTCTTGTTCCTGTTTCGTACTTGACTTTTTTTTTCTCTTTTTTTCCCCTGTACAGGAGATGATCTAATTATTCAACGTGTCAGTGTATTGCTTCACCCTTCCTCATGTGTCTCCTTGCATTAACATATTTCAACAATTCAGCTCGTTAGGAAGGACGGCGAGGAACAAAACGACAAATTATCCTTTAAAAAAAGAAAATAAAATTTAAAATTAAAAAAAAAAAAAACCCAATCACAAAGGCTGGAGTCTTTCCATGTTTTGCCCTGTGCCTATCCCAAACTCGATGAGAGCTCACGACCACAGATGCTGAAATGTAAAGCACGACAAAAAAGCTCCCTAAACCCAGTTCTCACACAAACGTACCTGTACCAAGGCACAAAGCCCCGTCCCTGAGCTCTGCCAAGGAATAATTTTAGGTCCTGCCCGATGGGGAAAAAGGAAAGAAACTCCCAAACGACAGCCCTTTATTGTTCCTGATGCTCAGCCGCAGGCTCTATGGGCGAGAGGGGGCTGATGGAGCTCATGTATAATCATCGGGTGATGAAAGCCCGGGATCCAACCACGTGAGGCTGCTCCCCATCGACTTGAACTGGATCCGAAACACCCCGAAATCCAAATATAACGGGTACATTTGCATACGGAGGAGGCCAGCTGAACTTTCCGAGCTTTTTTAATCAAATGCCTTTCTCGCAGCAAAGAGCCATTCAACACCCAGCCCTTTCGGCAGATAAGGACTGGAGAGAAGACGTTCTTGGGGTTTAAACCTTGCGTGGAATGATGCCACCAGCTTTGCTCAGGAATTGGCTCCAAGAGGGTCCCCACAGCACGTATTGAACCCACCGGTTCTCGGGGAAACGTTTCCTCAGCAAGTGTGGTGTGTGGTAAGAGCAGGTCCCACACGTAAACCCGTTTACGACGATTTCTAAAGAAGAGCTTGTTCTGCAGCAGCTCCTTTATTGTGATCGAACGCGCTGGATTCGTTCCCAGTGAAGGCTTATATAAGGCCCTTCAAGGAAGTACAAACTTATTTTGTACAAAATCGAGCCAGTGTAGTAGTAGGTGCAACGGAATTATCCTGTTATACATTAAGTTTTACTAATAAAAGCCCTGCATTGCAGTCATAAAGTCAAAAGCTGAATCCCACTAATAAAAACAGTCAAATATTTCCTGCCATAAAATCCAAACCTACTCAGCCAAAGGAAAGACAACAGGTAAAAAGCATCTGCTTTTTATTTTTGGTATAAAAGCATCACGCCCCTTATAAAAAAAAATGATGTAGTTGCTGGAATGCCTCACCTTCACCCCTTGGCTAAATCTGATTTAACTGTGGTGAAAAGCACAGCCAAACACCAGAGCAACAAACAATCAAAAGACAAACCGTTTTCAAACACACAGCGTAAATTTTCTCGATGCTACTGGGGTTTTTTTTTTTTGGTTTTTTACAGGTATGTTGTTGACATCTTTATTATTCTCAACAAATCACTCCCCGAGCGGGTCTGTCCAGTCCAATAAATAAGAAGCTTTCTGAAGCGTGGTCTGCAGTACATCTGCGTTAAGTTTATTCCCATGGCCTCCACTGGGAGGGATGTCCTTGCAGGGATAACTCACTCCAGATACCCTCGTGAGGTCTGGTTCCCAGGGCTTCATCCAAGCCCTTCGACACCACTCCAGCAAGATCCACGCTTCCCAGGACCACCAGGCTGCATCAACCTCAAATCCAGTCTTTAGAATCAAAAGCTGAGTATATGTGATCAGCTCAAAAAACCTCAAGCTCTTGCTACTCTGGGAATAAACCCACCAAATCAAACCAGAGCACCTTCTCTCAGGGGCTTTGAAATGACAAAACACAAGCTTGACAAACAGAAATGAAAGGTTACGAACGACACCTTCGTGTGGCACAGAGATGTTGGTGTGGGGAGCTGCTGGGCTAAAAACATCCATGTTTTACATGGGCTGGGAGGCCAGTACGACTCCCTGAGTGGGCCCAGTTGGTACAAACACAGCCAGCAAGACAAAAATAACCACTTTGGTGTCACTTAGGTGTTTATGCATGGATAAATGCATCTGTCTCTACCTGCTTAGCATGGGCACCTTCCACAGCACTGTACCGGTAACACCAGGGCTTTTTGCCCTTGGCCACGTCCCCTTTTATGCTATCACACAGCAGCACTTCAAGGGTTAAACCAGCTGCAAAACTAAACCTCCCCCCTCCTTATGATTAAAACATTATAGGAGTGACCTTGTAGGTACCTCAGCCTCACTTTTCAGAGGGATCCACCACACAGGTTCAGCACGAAGCCCTACACTACCATTTTCTTCGGAAGCCACAGGCAGAGATGCTACTCCCACCCTTCTGCATCTTCCCACAGCCAAGTCTCTTACCTGGGAAGTGGGAGACTCATCTTCTGCTTTCTCCTCCCATCCCCACAGCCAGGAGAGGGCTGTAATTTTGGTACCAAGCATTTATGAACCGAGCGGTGACCCCTCATCCCACCATCTCTCAAAGACATAAAAGATTCCGAGCGAGAGAATATGCAAGAGCGGCTTGACCCTCAGCCTGCAGAGAAAAGGACTTCTCCGGGCATTTGGAAGTCGAGGTTTTGATTTCTTTTCTTAATCCCCTCTCTGCATTTCATCCAAGCTGTATAAGCAGGCCTCAAGTTAGGGCAGCTACACTTCTAGCATTTAATACTGGCACGCTTGTGTTTTTTTTCTTCCCACTGAGCTTGCTGGCAGTTCTCAGACGGTTAACTCTTCTTGTTCCTTATAACGGGCATCTTGTTTTGAAGTTTGTTAATTCCAGCGTTGGCATTTTGGGGGTTTTTTAGCTTTCATCTCACGGACCTGGGCACAAACAGCGTGCACAAAGGAAGTCTGGAGCTGTAGGAGCCCAAAGGGACGGCGGAATTCCAACGCTGGCACAAAAAGGATGCCATGAGGGGCATGAGAGGCAGAGCAGAATTGCTCTCTTGACTTACCCTGGTAGCTACAACAGATGGATCACATAATCCAGTGCAAACAGCAAGTAATAAGAGAAAAGGACACGATGACCTCTAGGTAAAAATCCTGGGAACAGCAAGCACGCATAAACATCAACCTGAGCAACTTTAACTCTGCGCCAGAGCTCGAGCTGAAGATAACGACAAACACCCAAGACAGCTTTAATTCGGACTGTAATTCACCACACACACGTGCCAAATCGTGGTATAAACCTCATGCCTTTTAACACTCCTCCTTGTAAGGCTTATTCTTATCTTGCTGATGAACGTAGGTTTTTTCGAGAGGTTTTGAATCCTTCTGTGATTTTGGGGCAGCCTTCTTTAGGCAGAGAGGAAGCTGGAAGAAGTTCAGGTTACTAACTGGGGTGGAATACGCCCTCGCAGCCATCTCCAGATGCAGGACATTTCCCCCCCACAGGGCTCTGTTGATGAATCGTTGCGTGGCTACTGACAAACCCCTTATTGTTACCTCCCTTCTCCCCTCCTCCCTAAAGCAAAGGTGTTTTAACCTTAGATTTATTTTGTTTGCAAAGTTGGTTCGGTTCCTCAAAGAGGAGGCAATGCCAGCATGAACTCTGTTTGCTCGGTATGGAGGTACAGACCTCCTCAGTTTACCATATACTTCATATAATACACTAAAAAATTCCCCCTTCCTCCTTCTGATTAACAAATCCTTGAAGAGCTCAGTTCCCCAGTACTCAGAAAACTCAGTGGGGTAGCAGGGGCCATAAATACCCATTTTCTGCCTCAAACAAGGAAGAGAACACAGAAATAACAAGTATTGGGAGGCGGGTGGATTTTTGGGGGGATTTCCTTTATTTTGAGTGCTATTGGTTTGTACCACTAGATGGCACGTTTGAAACTCTCGGCATCTCGGTGAAATCCCAGCAAAGTCTTTGCTCTGCATCACCCTGTGTTTATCCTGCTCAGCCTTGCCTGGGATGGAAAAATACAGGTAAAACGATATCTCAAGAGCCAAAGAACGGAGACACGAGGACAACAGCACGTAAAAAAAAGAAGTGCCTGCATGGGAAGGTAACCTAATTCATCAAGCTGAGAGCAGGACTGCAGGGCACCCCGAGCTCCAGCAGATCTGTGATCCTGGTGTGGCCCTGGATGTCTTGGGAGAGGGAGCAGGGACAAGAGGAAAACGGGGAAGGAGGGTGAGAAATGAACCTTCAGTGGAACGATGCCACCTTCAACCACAAGCTGAACAATCTCTGCAGGTCCCCAAGAGCTCAACAGACACAAAACCCATTCACAACCTCTCCAACCCATCGTTAGCACAAACTGATGAGAGGGAGAGCATCCAGGGCACTAACAACGGAGGGCAGGTGGGGGGGAAGATTTAGCCAACCCCCAGCATCACAGTTCACCATCGCAAGATCCAGCTCTTCCAAAAAAGGTCAAGCATTTTGCATCCCATGGCAGATAAGCAAACACAGAGCAGCCCACGACCCACTGAGTCAGCCTCACAGGCAAGTCACCTCCTGTGCTGGACACGTTTTGGAGTATACCCAGCTGTGCCCTGGTGTACTGGCCTTGGCAGGGGTGCCAGCCTTTGGCAGGACCGCTTCCTTTAGGCTTCTTGCTTGTTCTTGCTGCCAGTTCCTTAATTTAACTCAATCCACTTTAAAAGTGCATTAGCACAAGCACGTATCTGCCCCAACCAACATTCCCTCAAAAAAAAAAAAAGAACAAGTCAGTTCAGCACCAACGGAACGATCGGGTACTTGTCACGGCATCGCACCCCACATTCCCCGTGTGTGCTATTTCAATAGGTGAGGATTAACAACCTACCACTGAGCACCTCAACACCCCACACTCAGTCCTTGGACCTGGCTCTCACGTCAATGGAAAAAAATAACTGTCAATTTAAGCTGGAGGAGGAAAGAAATTTTCTTGATAGACCCGAAGGGCAACGGCACAGAGTGTTGCTTGTCCGGATGGAAGGGAAAAAATACCATCTTCCACTTACCAAGGAACAACATCTTAGTCCTAGCACTGTGGGGAAAAGTTCTTCTTCCCTTCTAGGAATAATCCCACACGCTGGTACACCTTGGGGATGACCTGCTGGAGAGCAGCTTTCTGGAAAAGGACCTGGGAGTCCCAGTGGACAACAGGATGACCATGAGCCAGCCCTGGTGAGGTCCCATCTGGAGCACTGGGTCCAGTTCTGGGCCCCCCGGTTCCAGAAGGACAGGGAACTCCTGGAAAGAATCCAGCAGAGGGCTACAAAGATTGGAGCACCTCCCTTATGAGGAAAGGCTGAGAGAGCTGGGTCTGTTTAGCCTGGAGAAGAGAAGACTTCTATAGCCTGGAGAGGGGATCTCATCAATGCTAATCAATATCTCAAGTGCAAGTGTCAAGACAATGGGGACAGGCTCTTCTCAGTGGTGCACAGTGACAAAAGAAGGGGCAACAGACAAAGCTGGAACACAGGAAATTCTGTTTCAACTTGAGAAAAAAAGATCTTTACTTTGAGGGTACCAGAGCATGGAACAGGCTCCCCAGAGAGGTGATGGAGTCTCCTCTCAAGGTATTCCAAACCCACCCTGTCCAACCTGCTCTGGGTGACCCTGCTTTCAGAGGGGGTTGGACTGGGTGATCTCCAGAGGTCCCCTTCCAACCCTGATCATTCAGTTATTCTGTAGGACTTAGCGCTGTAAAGATGCTTTGAACTAAATGGCAGAGAGACACTGGACTGCCCTCACCATTACCAGCTTCACCATCCTGAGGCAGCACCAGAAAGCCCGCAGTGGTACTGTCCATCCTGGCTTGCTCTTTAGGAATTCTGCTCTTTCCTGATCCATCAGCCCAACAACTATTTGTGTATTTACATATTCATATTTACATGGTATAAACCTGCTGGGCAAATATTCCTCCCAATGCACCAGAGTAGGTTTCTGTGCTGATGTCTACAGAGCCTGCCAACGAGTGTCTGTAGACATCAATGCAGGGCAGTAACATATTCCAGCAAGGCCTTTATTTGCAGTGTACAAAACAACTCAAGAAAAACTAATTTCCAACATAAAGATGCACTAACCTCACACTTAAAATTTTTTCAGCCCCCCTGGGCCTGCACTTTGGATGTGGCTCCTACTCCTGTGAGGACACGCCAATGCAGAGATGGCAGAAATTTGGGGGGGGATCATGGTAGGTACCAGCATTTGAGCTCCACTGATGGAGCTATGGGAAGGGACAGCTTTGGGGTGTCCCCAACTGCAGGTTTCCACAGGATGACCCCGAACCTCTTCCAAATACGTAACTACCATGTATTTGGGCTGCTTTTAAATGAGAATCACAAGTCCTCTGTCGGGTGGATTTGTTTCTCAATGTAATTACAAACTACACTGCAAAATCCAGGGCAGGGGGTGGGGAATCTGGTAGCTATAAATTAAAATCCCTGGAATTCTGTTCCAGATTTTTCTCCTAAACCAATGAAACCCCCAATACACTGTGTCCTAACTGGAAGAGTGAAGGAGACTTGACAAGTGGGATTCATCTCGCTTTTATTTGCATACCTGCAGCACAGACGTTCGAATCTGAGTTTGTCACCCCTTTGTGGCCAGTGCAAAAAAACCTGTCACTTCCATGACGTGACTGATCTCACTTTGTCCAGTTACCTGGGATGTTTTCCCTCGGAGAAGGGAAGCTGGGTACTTCACAGCCCTGTCAGATGAATAACGGTGCTATCAATTCTCAAACGCTGCTTTAATCTACTGCAAAAAGCGACACGGAAAATGTGAGCTTTTTGATAGTGGCTTATTTGGGTTGACTTTTCTCTACCTACTTATTTAAGTGGAAAAACACAAGTACAAGAGTTGCCTCTTTAAGCTTCTATTTGAGAATTCTCTTGTTTGAACTTGCAAAGGAAATTTTGCAGTGCTAGCCTGGGATAGGAGAGGCAGATTAAGAACTTGGGCCAATGTGCAAAGGGAAATTAATCGATCCATTTTCACACTATTCAGTAACTTGAAAGCAAAACCATAAAGAGGAGAAAGTGGATTTCATCACGCCAGTATCCTTTTACTTGACTACAAGGATGTTTATGAGGAAGGAAGAAGAAATCTTATGGTTAAGGGCAAGATGTTCAAAGTGCACTATTAGCTGTGGATTGTACTTCCCACTTAGGTTAACCAGTAAGTCTCCACCTCGATACCACACACATCATGTTTGCTGCCTCGGATTTACGTTTCTGGAGAAGGTGCTGTCACAGAAGGAGATCTTCTTGGGCAGAATACAAAGTAGAGGTTGCCGTAGCAGCATCTCTAGAGCACAGCATCAAGGGCCAAGCTCTCCCTCTCTGGGAAAGCTGACTGCAAAGAGGATGGATCCCAAGGACGATTACAAGGATGCGGCTGTTACTGAGTAGAACTGATACTACTCATGATGTTGCTCTGGCCTCTGCAGCACTGCTTTGTTTGAGATACTGTATCTGGAAACTCCCAGGCCACTCAGCCTTGTTCTCGGCGTAAGAACAGCCAGCAGCAAGCACTTCCTTAACCTCGCTGCCCTTGACCCATCTCCTCCTCAGCAAACAACCGCCTGTACGTAAACGGCTTTCTGAAGAAACAGGAGGGACCAAAGGCATCGCTTCTGCAGAAGAACCATGAACTCTCAAGGCTTGAGCAGGTGTCCTGGGGCTGTGGTACAGGCTCGGCTACATCCTGAAGGTGCTTGACCTCTAAATAGAGGCCATCCTATAATAGAGCGCCGGGGTTTTCATTTCAGAGCTCTATGCTGCCAGTGCAGACTCAGACCTCAATAAGAGTAATTTATACTGCTTTTAGTTCTACTGTAACTCTTTATCTCCCATCTACATAAACAGATCCACTCCATCCTCACCAATACTTGTAAACTAAATTACTGTATTACAGTAGATCAGCAGCTTCTTCTGCAAAACCGGTTGCATACGATTGGCCGCCAGGAAAAGTCAACACCCTTGGTCAAAGAGCATCTAACAATTAATACACTTCATTTAGCTGCCACCCAGTGATGTCACCAAGAACAAAGTACAACAACAGAAGTGACAGCCAGGCGGGACAGAGCGTTTTCTCCAGTATTGTTCAAGTGACACTCAAACCAACCCCTGGTTGTTTATCCGCCTGTAGAAGCGGATGGCACACACACACACACAGCTACCTACGTGTTTCTCAACACATGCTGGGAGAGGCTCGGGCAAATGTATCACTGGAAGAAGAGAAGAGCATACCCAACAGACTGCAAGCTGAATCATGTAAATTTAGGTTAAAGAGAATCCCACTGAAGAAGCAAAATTAACGTTAAGTGCCTCAGATGAAAGATTTCA
The DNA here is from genome assembly GCA_013400055.1 of Nycticryphes semicollaris. Classification (NCBI taxonomy): domain Eukaryota; kingdom Metazoa; phylum Chordata; class Aves; order Charadriiformes; family Rostratulidae; genus Nycticryphes; species Nycticryphes semicollaris. The sequence continues at coordinate 92,092 of VXBJ01003178.1, read as the reverse complement.
TTTCTAAAGCCAGCGCCTAAACAGAAATTCAAGCTACTTCGAAGATACTCGGGTCATTCCGACAATCATTTTAAAATGGCAGAGAAAGACAAGTCTGATGATCCCCGTGTGGAAACGGGAGCCAGAAGCTCTGAATCATTCATAACAGCACTTAGCAGTTCTATCATCTGCAGATCTCAAAAGCTACTCTGCAAAATGGATATGAATCGCTGGCACCCAACTGCGGCTCCCTCTGGAGCTGGTTGGCATCTCACTGCCGCACCAGGAGGCCTGGAGAGCACCAGGGTGCTTTCCAAACAGCAGTTGGTAATTACAGCTTGCCTCCTTGTTTATCCACCTACCTACCTGCAATTCCAATTCAGCACTTCCCGTGGCTGTATCCAATCCCCCGCCGCACCAACGCGGGAGAAACTTCATTCAATTCTGTGACATCTCCGGCAAATCTCCCCCCTTTTTCCATCCCCCGCTCCCCAGAGTCAAAAGTGCTTGAAGGAGCTGTGTTTTACTCCACTCTCCAACAGCCACATGGACTCGGTGGACTCACAGCACCCGTTTGTCTCCGAGAATGATCTTCCACACTACTCTTGTATTTAAGAGTAACACGGGGCTGAGGGGGTCTCAGCTGAAGCCGCCTTTCCCCCACCAACATCCCCTGTGCTGTTTTTTCCCCCTCGGTCACGCTTATAGATTGAAGCCCTGAGATTTACTTTGCAAGGAAAGGAGAAGCCAATGCACCGAGAAATGGGCTGAAATAACAGAATGGCTCCCCAAGATAACTGCAGGCTCCAGAGGGCCAGAGCCCTTGGCTTTCCACCCAAACCACTCCCAGCCGCTGTACCCAGCTGGAACATCTGTTCCGAGATCACAAATTATTCCCTCAAATTATCTGTGCCCCAAATACACACACACACACGGGTAATGGCAACAGCTGTTTCACAAGGAAGAAGTGGAGGTCTGAAGGGATATTTGCCTTTTAATTGCAGAATACCTCGTTAACGACACTGCATCGCTGTTATCCATCACAATTTCTGCAGCTGCCTTTTACACCTGCATGGTTAGAAATATAACCTGCTCTAACTACAGGGCAGATACCTGTTTCCACATCACTTGGACAACACCCTCTTCAGCCAGCCTTGTTCTTGCTGTACCAAATATCGAGGGGATCAGCTGCTGTCATCAACTGTCCACGGAAGATCAGAAACACAGGATGGTTAGAACTGGAAGGGACTTTAAAGATCATCCAGTTCCAACCCCCCTGCCACGGGCAGGGACACCTCCCACCAGACCAGTTTGCTCAAAGCTCCATCCATCCCAGCCTTGAACACCTCTAAGGATGGGGCAGCCACAGCCTCACCACCCTCAGAGTAAAAAATTTCTTCCTCATATCTGACCTACATCTCCCTGGTTTCCATGTGAAACCATTACCCCTCATCCTATGGCTCCACTCCCTGATTATGAGGTACCACACGCTGAAACCTTAAACAAACGTGAACCCCACTGTCCTGCAAATGAACCTCCAAGACAGCACAGCTTTCCCTTCAGCAGAGAGCTGGGCAAGGAGATAGAATTAAAAGGGAAAAAACAAATGGGGGTGAGGGGTGGGGAAGTACCATCGAGAAAAAAAGAGCTACCAATCCCTGTCTGTGAATTTCTGCTGGCGAGGGAAGTCTCAAAAACACTAGAAGTTCAAGTCTCTTCTTCACTGCTCATCCCTCACTTTTGCTCCACATTCCAGGTCCAACTTACACCAACACCTGAGAGTATTTTTTTTAATGAACCCTTGATTCACAGCCCGTTCTTACTACCTACCACAACAATTAGTGTAAGATCAGAATTTTACATTCTCTGAGCTGCACATTTTTACCTCTCTTTGAGCCCACAATTAAGTCGTAATCCAGAGTTTTAAATATCCTCTTTCTTTCCACTCCAGCCATGGGATGACAGGAGGCACAATTCCTCTGCTCGTTGAGCTTGGATTAGGAGTGACAAAGGTTCTGTATAAATTGTACAGGCACAGGTAAATACAGACTAAACTCACTGGGATAAATGAGGTTGTCTTGTAAATCTGGTTTTGGGAGCAGGGTCCTCATTTTTATAGAAAACTTTGCATCTCACCTCCTGAGAGTTTTCTCTTACACAGAAGCTGCCTCGTAAACGTGTATGTTTGAGGTGCTTCTCCCAGTAACGCAAACATCATATAACGAAGCTAAAAGTAACTTCAAAGGAAGAGGCTGCTCAGGGAAAAGCTGAAAAACAATTTCTTCTTGTTACCCGGACAAATTTTTATCAACTTGCTCAAGCAGAATAATTTTTGCTCCCACCCTCTCCAGGCGTGCCTTCAAAGAGAAGCGAAGGTGCCTCCCCTCGACGCGTACCTGCAGAGAAAACCATTTCCTGGTCAAGCCCCCAGCCTGTGCCAAGATACTCCTTGGCCCCAGCCCTCGTGCCAAGCAGTGCCGAGAACTGCAACTCACAGCAAGTCCCAATTTTAACAACTTCCTGCTTTTCGAAGGGTTTACCTGCGCTCCTCTTCTCCCAAAGTTCCCGGGTGTTTCTACAATTTGTCGTGTATTTCTCTCCTCCAGTAAGCGTGGCCACGTCCTCCACTGTCCTCAGCTGATACCTAGTGATTCTTCTCTCCTGCCTTCCTTAGCTCCAATGAGTTATGCACAAAAAAATTCCGTCCCCCCCTTATTCCTTGAGTCCATCATTTGAGTCACACTATTTTCATTTCAAGTGCCATTTAAATTCAGCAATAACGGTCCTCACTCTTCCCTGGGAATACTCAGACCGTTTGAAGTCAGTCCACTATGTCTAAACATGAAGCCAGGAAATCTGGTTTTTTAAATGGCCTATAAAATTTGGGTAATTATTTTATTGTTCTTCTTTCAGTTCACAGAGGAATTTCAAAAATTAACGTTACTAAAAATTAAAGCCGCAGTTTAATTTCATGTTGGATTACTGACATGCCTAAAATGCTTAGGACCTATCAGGAGATCCCTAACGCTTCCAGCAATCCCAGCACAGTCCAGCTGAGTCCAGTATAAAACACAGCTCTGCCTTTCTCACTACCCCACCTCCAGCACTCCGTTTGCAGCCACCCCACTGCAGGAATCCTGCCCCCAGGCACAGGCTCCAAGCCTGGACTCAGGATAAAAGATGGAGCCTCATTAAGGAGATGGTGAAGACAGGCCCAAAGCAACCAGAAAAGAGAAAAGTTATGAAGGGAACAGAGGAATATAGATGTGCCCAGATGAGCTATGCTCTGCCCAGAAGAGGGCAGCGACAGAAAACAAGCTTGTCCTACCACCACCACCCCTCAGGACAACGGGTAGCGTTGTCTAGACAGAGCACTCTGCACCACCATCGTACTAAAAGCTTCAGAAATGAAAAAAAATGGCCATTAAAAATAGGTCAAAGCATAAATGTTTCCAACAAGGTTCATTAATGATACCTGCTGATGTTGAAAACGAACAGGCAGAACGTGCCCTAAGCTTCAAAGTGGTCACTCAAGTCCCAGCAGCCTCACACCATCAGGCTCCTCGGACCTCAGCGAAAGGACTCTTGAGCTGTGTCTCAGCAACAGGTCACACCACAGAAATAACGGTGCCATTTAGTTTAAGGCATAATGGGTAAGTGATGAAAGTCAATACAGGGATGATCAGTTAAAAGAAGCTCATTATTGCTGCGTTTCATCTCCCCTTTATCCTCTGCACCTCCATCACCCAAACCCACATGCCTGCTTTGGGAAAGTACTTATCATTTTTTGATGACAAGCGTGACAACAATTTTCTCAGCATTGACTAGTAGCCTTTATTCTGTCTGGCATTTTCCTGCTAAATAATCACAAATACTTTTTTTACATTTTTATATATCTGGCATTGTTAGCAGGTAGATCCCAGAAACAGCTGATTGTGCTCTGCGCAGGAGGTTGGACTAGACACCTCCTGAGGTCCCTTCCAACCTCAATTATTCTATGATCCCATGATACAAGTATCATCTTATAAAATCCATGCAGGCTTGTTCATGTTTTTTTGGGTCTCATGAAAAAAAAAAAAATAAAAAAAAAAAACCAAAAAAACCCCCATCTCTGCTGCCAAAATGGTACAGATTTGGGTGGCAGCAAAAAAGGACCTAACAACTTTCACTTATACTGGTAATGCTTCAAACTTGTCTATACTTCTCTGAAATTATTTTCATCTTGGGATCTGGAAACTCCCTACGCCCCACTCGTTCCATTTCATAACACCAAATTCACTCTGGCACAGTGATACCTTATTTATTTCCTCATGAATTCCTCTTTGAAAAGATACGGGGCAACCAGACGAGGACTACTAAAGAAAGGTCACCTATAAAAAAAACAACCCCAACATACCATGTTCTTTATTTACTATCCACATTTGAGTGTTTAAGTATGAGGGAAAATTTGACTATGCACTTCCTCCCGACTGCACTGCTCTTAGTAAGTCATTATATTCCCCAGAGTTACAGGGCAGCCTTAATTCTGCTTTCACCCAACTTCAATTTAACTTCAGCCTCCTCCAGCCCACACACACACACTGACATGTACAACGTGGAAGTTCTCTTTAACAAGTTAACTCAATGAATCTGCTTTATGTCTCCCAAAGCTGTCAATCCTTTGAAAACTAGTTCTTTTTCACACCCTTAAACTGCCGTTAATTTATTCCAGCTTAGCCCCAGCAATTCCATTCCCAGCTCTAGGAGCAGGTTGGCCGTCCCGCCCCAAACTCTTCAGCGTGTCTCCGTGGCTGTTCTCCACAGCAAGTCAAAGTTAAGGTTATATAGAAGGTATCTCCCAGGTTCCAACATATTCAAGAACAAAGATTCAGGCCTCAGAAGGTACACAAGTGAAAGAGGAGGAGTTCAATTAGCATTACACTGCAGTTTGGGGGGCAAAAGTACTGAACTCTTCAAGGAAAGACAGGATTTTCCTCCAGGAGGAGTGACAGCAAAATGCATTGTGTGTTCTCTCTTTCCCTTTTGAAGTCAATATGATCCAGAATATTCTGCAGAGCATTCAAGGAGCATTCCACACGAGAAACTTCCAGCTGGCTTCAGGTAGGATCTCCACATTTAAGGATCAGGCAGCAGATTCCAATTCCCCCAACCCACCAAAGTCAGAAATGCATAGGTAACTAAAAGATGATACAAATTTCCCGTACTAAAACCCCACTGAACGCTCTTTTCATCATTAAAATATAAAATAATAAAAAAAGGATTAGCAGCACATAAACAATTTATGTAAGGAGACTTGAGCAATTTTATTGTGATGTGCTATTTAGCGCTTGCAGGGAATCCGATTATAAAACTTTTACTTAGTTTTCCATGAGTCACCCTCTGAATAACATGTTTTGATTTACCCAACAGCAAGAACTCTTGGTAGGAGACTGTTTTACTAAATGTGGTCATCCCGGCCTATCATCACCTTGCTGTTGGATGCAAGTTGTGGACAGAAAAAGGAAATTTTGCTCAGTGAAGAACATGAACCGATTGTTCAATCCCACCTAGCTGTGGAAAAAAAGAAAAGTAACCCAGGGGCTGAGATTCTGGCTGCAATTATATTGAAGGTTTGTCTCTTGGAACAACCTGGCAATGTTTGGATGGCAAGGGATACTGAATACACGGCTTAATGGTATCTCGAAACAAAAACCAGTCAAACTTCTGGACCATGAAGCAGGAGTAAGGAACTCTGAAACAATACACAACAGTCAGCTCTCAAGTATGTCCGATAACAGGAAGCTGGGGTAACCTAGTTAATGAAAAACTATCAATAACAATACTATTCTTTGCAAAGGCAGCTCCTGGCATCTTGGGGTGGTTTTTATTACCTTGGCCACGGCACCGTCGAAAGGTGCAGATCCAGCCCGGGTCCCAAAGCAACGTGGGGTCACGGTTCCTCTAACACAGCTCTTGTAGCCTGCAGGGCTTCCACAGAGCTGCTCATGTGTCTTTTGCACAAGGGTCGTTCAAGTCCAGAGTCGGTATCACCGTTCTGGTATTTGGCCACGATAAAGTCATCACCCAGACGCTCCGCTTACGGACGTCACAGACCTGACACCACGCACACCAGACGGCTTTGGCTCAAGCACCAGTAGAGTCCCGTTGGCATCTTGGGGGCTGGGGTTATTCTTGCCATACCAGCTTCAGATCTTCACGGGACCTGTGGTGTTTTGAGGCGAAGAACATCTCAGGAAGAAATCACTCTCCTGGCAAGTGAGAAATGGGCCACTCAAAGGAGCGGGGAGGAAAAAAAAAAAAAAAAGAAAAAAAAAAAGCAGATGGCAATAGAGGGGAAAAAAAAAAAAAGAAGATATTTTCATCCTGATGAGAGCAACGCGCTCCAAGGACTGCGGGTCCCAGTACACGGCGCTACCGGAGTGCAAAGTACACAACCGCCCGGATGCCAGACAAACAGCCGCAGCCCTAAAACAATCAAAGCCATCAATGCCCATTCTCCCGAAGACACAATACAGGTAAAATATCCACCAATTGGTTTTTTTTTTTCCTTTCTTTCTTTTCCCCAAGACTACCTCTGTTCCAACCACTTATAACCTGCGTAACACAAGGCTCAGAGCGGCAAAACCCAAAGCTGTCGACAAAGGGGGAATACGACGACGACGACGACGCACCGATGCTCTAAAGAAGTACCTACAGGGGTGGGAAGTCAGTAAACAAAACAAAAATAAAATGCAGATGGTGTGGTAAGTAAAGCAAACTGCATGCTTCGCTGCACACCTAGCAGGCCAAGGAGGAAGGGAAATTCCTTCTCGGGGTTTACGTGAACAATGAGTTTCCCTGAAATCTCCGGAAGGCCGTTCCCAGCTCCTCCGTTGGCACCATGAATAGGAAAAGCAAATGCTGGGAAGGTTGTTTCAGTTCATTACTGACCTCATTAATAAAAAAACCCAATCTCTGGTGAACTCCAGAGTAGATCAACGTGACCTCTTGCTTCGGAGGGGTGGTGGTGTTACAGCACGTACAGCACAGGGTGCTGCTTTTTTAGAAGAAAAATACAGCCGTCGGTGGGGAACCGCGGCTCAAATCCACGTTCCAGCCGTCACACAAGTCCCATGGGACCAAATTCAACATGTTGATGCTCAATCCCACCCTTAGGATGACAGGCAAACGGTCGAGATTTTAACACGAAGCGTGGAGCAAGGCATAAAAATCAGCAAGGGCTGTAGCCACCCCCTTATCAGACAGAGTTGGGAATGAAATACACGCTTTGGGATACGTCTATCACCTCATTTGTTAGCTTTTAACAGCTGGGCATGCAAATACAAACAAATGTGCCTCTGAAATACTTCATAAAAATATGCTCAAAAAAAAATAATCAAATAAAATCCATCAAGAAGCTCTTCAAAAATCTTCTAAAAGCAGTGACACCCAACGTTAAACCAAAAAACCCAACCTGTGGCTCTTCTGCCGCATCGTTTCTATCGCATTAAAAATGTCTGTAATGGTTAAAATGTGAAAAATAGGGAAGTCTCACCCATTCAAAGCAAACCGCAAACCACTTGGTAAAATCATGGAATTCTACAAGTTACCAGACAAATGAACAAAGACACACACCAATAAAACTGCACAAGAAGAAACATGCCAGCCTCTATTTATTTTCATTTGCTGCATTCTACAGTTTAGAGAAGGGGGGTGGAAAAGGGGGGGGGGGGGAAAGGGGAGAGGGTTGAGTTTTGTTAAAGCTGGAGGTAAATTTGGGAAGTTTTCATTAAAGAATTCAAGATCTTTTTTTCTTTCTTTTTTTTTTTTTTTCAAAATGGCTTTGATTCAAAGCAAGGATGTGAATGGAAAAAGTTACGAAAGCATTTCAAGAACCTGAAAAATAGGGAAGGCTGGACCAAACATGAAGTCATCTATGGATAGTGCTCTCCAAATATAAATTCCTGTGCTCAGTGTCTTGGTACTACATTGATGTGTGCCAAGGTTACAGAGCAGATTGGAAGAAAGGGCAAAAAAAAAAAGGAGGTAGGTTCTTGAGCTGCATGTACGTGGAAACTCCTTATGGCAGAATTTCAGTTTGGACAGGAAAAAAGGGTCTGAAAACACTGGCACTGCTTTTTTTACAGACGTTCCCATCCCATGTTTTCCCAGGGGTTTAGAATCACCGCAGAAATTCGGATTCTGTGAACAATTCCAAACACTAACCTCATTTTCCTGAGAGCAGGGACACACCGAGACTGGACCAGGGAGCAAAGCCAGGGAGGAAGACGGAAGCAGAAACCTCTCTGTGCTCTTCTCCCATCCACTTTCTCGCCATGAATGAGGCCAATCTTTCCTCCCTTAATCCCTTGGAAAATCATGGCGAAAATACCAATATTTGAAAAACAACTGATGGACTTAAAATAAATAAATAATTAAATATGACTGAAATAAGGAAGAGACAACAGTCTGACCTTGTTTCCTACAGGACACTGAATCTTCACTGAGTCAGCTTCTTACAGCGTAAATGTACGTTAGCGCATTTACAATGTTTGAGAAAGACGACTAAAATCCAACCTTTAAATAGCTGAGTTATTTGTCAAATCCAGAGAAACAGTCACTAAAAAAAAAAAAAACAACTCCCAAACAAATAAAAAAATCCACCAAAACAACCAAGCAAACAAAAAAACACCCCCAACCCAATAGGAAATCCATTTGTGAGATTTTTTTTCCATCGTGGGTTGGTCACTGAAGGTGTCAGGGTCCTACCCGAGGCTGGACAACTGGTTGCTCATTTAACTGAATTTTTCTGAATTATTCTAAGAGCAGAAATGGAAGAATACACAGCAACGTATTACTGCACAGTTTTAATTATTCAACTCTTCTTTAGCTGATGTTAATGACTATCTTGCAAGTAAGCTCTTCCTGTTCTTCAACCAACCTAGTTTTAGGTTCTAATCAGCTCACGACTCAGCAGAAGCAATTGGAACCCTGGCATCAGCCTCTATAGAATACAGTTGAACCATTAATTGCAACTAAATCACGTATTGTTCATTAAATCTTTACAGTCACTTGGAAGAATTCCTACCTGTAGCAATTTTCAATTCCTACAGAATAAGTTAAATAAAACAGCGGTAACGACAAGAATTAAATTTCACTCACGTAGTGTGAAGAAAGTAGAGAGAAGCAGGTATCCTAATTAAAAATTAATCCTGATTTTCCAGATGGGAAACTGCAGCACAGAAGAAAGCAAGGACATGCCCAAGATCACAAGTGGAGGACTAGAATTTTACCTTAAAGGTTCTGATACACATTTTCCCGGCGCAGTACAGGTGACTGCTTTTACTGGGGACTTGACAAACGCAGCTTCCACTCAGCACTTCAGAAAAATGTACATTTTCAGAGGCAAACCGACCTATATTCCAACCCCAAGAACTAATGCAAACACTGGAAGGCTTATTTATATATGTTAAGTATGTAGTAGGGGGGGATTGTTGGTTTTTCTCTTTTTTTAAACCAGGACACACAACCAGAGGGTCCTTATCTCTTGGCGTCTCTTCAAACCTCGTTACCTGGCCCCTTCCCACGAAGCCCCCACCTTCCTCTCACCCCTCGCAGACACACGCAGTTTGCAGGCACCGGCACGAGCCAAGACGACCGAAACCCTGCCCGGGATTAAGGCGCTGGGTACATTTTCACACGAGGAAGAGGAGAAATACACCCAGTAAAAGGTTTCTGGATGAATTCCAGAAGCTGCTATCTAAGGCAACACGGGCAAAAACTAAAGGATTTCCGTTTGTCCTTCCTCCCCCTTCCCCATACAGAAACCCTGCAAAGGTGTAACGTTACTTTGCAAATTTTAAGAGGCAAATATTTAATATTTGAAGAGGGGATCTTAACACTCAGCCAAACAAAACTCTTCTCTCACCATTAACGTACCCTGCTCGTCCCGTAGCTGTAACGACCTGCACTTGCAGCCAGGGACCAGTCACGCTTTTCGGGCGCTGTGAAAGAACCGTCTCCTCCGAGAATTCAAATGCTGCCAATCCTGCGTTTTCAGTTTGCAGCGAATTAACGATTACAAGTACCAGGAAGTCCTACACTTCTGAAATGACTTACTAAAAATACCTTCTCCCGCCAGAGAAAACAGCAACACGAACTTGCTCCTCGGTTTACAGTAACGTACTTTCCCCGACACACAGAAAAGTGCTGGTGACACCAACAGTGCAGAGAGATGTTCATCTCGGTACACGCGGGTGGATTAAAACAAAAAACCCATTCTGGACTAAAATTTGGGCTGCAAATCTGCCCATGTCTGCTGGAAGCAAACTCTGCAACCTCCTGCGGAGAGAGCTGCGATTTTCACCTGCGCAACCTGGATCTGAATCGACAGCCTCATTCCTCCGCTCCCAAAAATCAAAGCCACTGGAAGAGGAGCTCGCCGAGGTTCAGAGAAACATGCCCATCAGGCAGCTGTGCACACGTTTCAAGTCGTTAAAATACTAGATTAGGACCAAAAAAAAAAGTAAATATGAAGATCTTCTCTTGATAGAATTAAAGCACTGTGAAAAGGAAAGAGACACAGAAAGAATTACCTCCGTTCTTGCTGACGGATACGTAGCCAGAACCAGACAAACTGCAATGCTCCAAGCCGGGAATAAAAAGAAGAGCAAGCGAATGAATAGGTTTCGGATGAATCCAAATAGTTTTTGTTTCTCTGCTGCAGTTTCACCACTCCCACGGGGTAATTTCTACGTTCACTTTATACCGAAAGTAAAGTACAGGTCAGAAGAAGAAAGGGAGGAAACCCAAAAAAAAACTCCACCAGATTAGTCAAAGTTTGTCACCCTCGCTGTCTTGTTTTCAAACCGGGGAGGGGAGGAGAGGGGGGAACACGGGGCTGGTGTGACCAAAGGGGGATTTAGAGGGGGTGTTCTGCTTATGCATAATAAACCAGAAGCTGGGCTCATCTGCATTTTATACGATCCGATTGGTAAAAGCAGGAAGCAAGAAAACCTTTCGAGCGCATGATTCACGGAGAGATCATCACGTGGCTAAAAAGCACGGAACAAGAAGGGCCAAATCCAGCTCTCGTTTACATCCACGTAGCTCTCTTAGGACTCTGTTGCCTTCCATAGATTTATTCCATTGCAAAGAGAATAAAGTATTCGGTCTCTGTAAAGACGTAAGGCCATTTATAGAATAAAAATAACAAAAAAAAATATAAAATCAGAATTTAGCCTCCGCTTTTCAAACACTGCACTTTAACGCAGAATTTCTGTAGGGGCTGAGAACGACACAATCTATTTGCAGGATATTTTAAAATGTATTTCTGTGACCTTTCCTCTACGGCTCCGTCTAAACACATGACAATTCTGCTTCCCACCGCCGATCCGGGCGCTCGTGTGCGCTCACACGCTCCTAGGAAGGTTTTAAAATCCACAGTAAATACTTGAAAGGCAAGTGGATGGGGAAACGCACTCTTGCACGTCATAAAGGGAGTTAATGAAAGCAAACACTCACTTGGTTATTTGGGGAACAAAACACAAGGATGGTAGCATCCAGAGAGCTACGCAAATTTTTGTTCGAATGAGACTGAGAAATGACAACGCTCTGTTTTTTGGGGGGGTTTTGCTCTGTTGCCAGCAATTAAGCCTACACTTCCATGAAAAACTTGATTTTTCAAGTTTTCCAAGGTTTGATAAGCTACAAGTCTTCCCCCACCCCCAGCCCCCTTCCCATCTCCCATGTATGGACTTTTATACTAAGAAGGGGAAGCGCTGGAGGTGAAAGAAAAACTAGAGAGGAATGGTGAGTAGGATGCTGAGTGCTAAGGAGAAAGGGAAAGTAACAAAGGGGTAAGAAAGTAAGAGCAAACATTATGGAAGACAGTGAAACAGAACTGTCCTAGCAGAGGGGGCATGTTTTCTCCTCGGCGATGGCCCCAAAGCACTGCTGTCCCTGGGGCACCCTGCTCAGGTGGCAAAAGGTTAAAAGCACCGAGGAAAACCCGAATCATCCGACCTAAAAATGGAAAAGAGGAGAAGTGAAAAAAAAAAAAAAAGACTCTGTGGTACAAGCTCACTATGAATAGACACCCTCATTTAAATGCTGAAGAGTGTTAAATACTACTCCCTTTTGACAAACACTTGGTAAAACACACACATGACGGGTGCAAACGGTGGAACCCATAATGGCAATTCGTTTTATTAGGTTACAATTAGAAACCCCATCTGTATTTCAGACGCTGCAGCAGCAAACTATGAGTCAACTGGGTGAATTTTATACACGAGCTTTTGTGACAGTAGCAAGTGTCTCAGTAACTGTATTGGTATGCTTAAAATTGACACACATATCTGATTATGACATTGATATCTAATAAAAAAAAAGTAATTAAGTATTATAAAGCCAATTATCCTGGAATTCTCTGTGTTGCCTGAAGAGTACGGCACAGTCTGAACAGAACACGGGACACACTTCATGTAAATAGCTGAGCAATGTGCGTAGTTGAAAATACATCTGGAAGCCCATGAACTGTTTCATGAGAGTCTTTAAATACCAGATGCTCAGGTATTTTCCTGTACTTCAAAACTGGCAGATCAGTCTCCAGCAACCCCAAGAAAGATTCAAAACAAGATAAAAAAATGATTTTTTATTTTTTTTTTTTTTAAAAAAAGTAACTGTTCATCATACTGTCCAGGAACTGGTTCTGTTTGAGAAATCCTGTATCAAAGCAAGCGCTGTCTTTGCTGGAGTAACTCGAGCATCCTTCACCCTGTGCAGTGAATAGGAGACAGCATTCACATACACGAAACACCTCCTGGGAGACTTTGCATTCATAGACCAGTGAGTAGATTACTGGTGAGTGAGCTGCTATCAGCACTGGGTTTGTCTTACTCAGCTACAGGTGCCAAAAATTACAGGCTTCCTTTAAACAACGTTCTGGAGCAGCTGTCAAAAAAAGAGGCAACTGCCGATGTTGAATCTCGTTAAATTCCTTAGGAATAAAAATTTACATGAACATCAGAGAGAGAAGCAGCTTTGCAGGTCAGCACAACAGTGAAGAAGAATTCTGAATTCCCTCAGGCAAACTCTACTTTCTCCAACTGGAGATGCAGTTTCCCAAAAAGAGATCTTAGCATGCAAAAAAATCTCAACCCTGTTGCTCTCAGTTTCTTGCTGATTAACTCGAAAGTTATTGGCGTGTTGGAGATGAAGAAGGGTAATGGAGTCACGTACTTGCACAGATGGGACTCAAAGTGAGGAATTACACAGAAAAGGAGTAAAAAGAGTATGGAGTAAAAACTTTAGAAGTAAAATCAGAGCAGCAGTTTGTAGAATCATTCATACAATGGTTAGAGTTAGAAGGGACCTTAAAGATCATCCAGTTCCAACCCCCTGCCATGGGCAGGGACACCTCCCACCAGACCAGGTTGCTCCAAGCCCCATCCAGCCTGGCCTTGAACCCCTCCAGGTATGGGGCAGCCACAGCTTCTCTGGGCAACCTGTTCCAGTGTCTCACCACCCTCCCAGGAAAGAATTTCTTCCTCATATCTAATCTGAATCTCCCCTCTTTCAGTTTAAAGCCATTCCGAAGAGCAGAGCAGGAATGCTGTGTCCCTGAACAACGCATCTGCAGAGAAGGAGCAGGACCGATCCCACGTCACCAGCAGCAGCGGGGAATACTCACTGGAGATGCTCTGAGCTCTGCTTCAGGACATTCCTGAGGACCCTGATAGAAGATGTGACAACCATCATCTTGTATTGACACCCAAAGTAACCAACCATCTCATGCTGCACAGACACACTAACGCTTGTGGCTTATTAAAAATGTTTGGTGTGGTTTTGTTTGGGATTTTTCTTTGGGGTTTTTTTGTTGTTGTTCAGCACCTTTCAAGCACTGTACGTTTCGCAGAACTTAGGCAGAAATTAAACAGGAGGGGAGAAAAACCCCACAACAAGTGACTTGATTGCTGCTGGACTCCTGAACTCCAGCCTTGTACAATCATCTTATAAATCAAAACCCTTCAGAAGGGATAACGAAGATCTGAACGATCTGAAAACAATACATTTCTAAAAAACATGATGTTCTTCTTGCAGAGTGAAGACAACTCAGAGCTGGTTCGAGTTATGGGAAGAATTAAAAGCAGCCAGTGACCTACAAGGGATGGTGCGTATCAGTCAGGGACCCACTTATCTGATGCTGCCAACCCGCCTTTGTACCACAGATAAGTAATGGCCAAGAGGTTCTTTGAGCCACCACATTTGAATTCCATCATTCATTTCCTCAGGGTCCCCGCCAAAAATTGCGGAAGAAAAGCAAATCTCAAAAAAATTTCTTTCTAGATTGATTACATACAGGAATAGGAAAAATAAATGCATGCCTGTCTCCTGGTTCATTCACGACTTATGCCAGACAGGAGGTATTAGTCACTCCTCCGAGCACAATATTAGGATGTTGACTGCAGCCAGTCAAAGACCGATGCTTAAGAATGAAGCCATCAAATTGGTTTCCTGGTCAAAATTCACAATCACAAGAGAGAGGTTTCTCAGAGGCAGAGGGTTAAACACGGGAACAGAGGAGAAGAAACTGAGACTTGGAATGCGACTGTGCCTCCCAAGTTTAATTGTCGTGTAATTCCTCCAGAGGAAAGGGAGTGTTTCGACATGACACAGCCAGCAAAACATGCAAGAGTCACATCCTGGTAAAGGGCTGCAGCTCCAGCAGATCTGACCTCTGAGGACAGTTTTATGCACAGGAACTCTGGCCAGGTGAAGATAAAGGGAAGCGAAAGGAAAGGGATTTCTTTAATAGAGTGTTTTAGGAGGAATACAACCCTTTCTGTGAGACAGGTATGGATCCCCAACATGCTTCTCAAAGAATCAGCCGAGTAGGCCTTTGCCACGGTATTTTCAAAGCCCAGGGACAAACCTCATCCTCATTTGAAGTGGTGCTGTCAGGCTGCAGGTCGAGATTTAGACCACTGTCACTAAGGGTGATCCATCTCTCAGGCCCTGGCAAGCCCCAGTGATGTGGTGAGTTTAAAGATCATCTCTCTATAGGGTATAGGGTCCCTGCTGCAGGAGGGACACCCTAACCGCCGTTCCTTCCTGGGCTTCCCCATCACTTCTGTCTACCCCATCCCACTCCCCGCTCCGAGGGAATACAGCGAACCAAATTAGTTTAAAAATGCATAATACTGTTTCAAATTATACATCCATTACAGCGTCTTTAAATGAATCTGAGGATAGATTTGACTCACTCTGCAGAATCTGACTCACGCTTCTTGGGTATGGAAAAAACAGTTTGCAGAGCTCACTCCCGTAGGCTGTAAACTCTTGACTCTCGTTGTAATTTTATTTAAGTGACAGCCATGTCAGCAGAGCTCTAGTTCCCTCTGCATCACGAGCACCGGAGCAGAACACCAGGAGAAAACACAGACAACAGTAAGCACAAAGTGAGTTCACACAGTAGCCTTTTGCTAGGACAGGAGCACACGTTGTACGTGATTTTTTTAAGGAAGCAGCTAAATATATTTTTTAAAAGGTATTTTTCATTTTGCCAGAGATAAGTTTCACGCTCAAAGTCAGACTAAGAAATCAAGTCAATAGCCCATGTTTGCTTAACCAGTTTAGCTTCTGGATGCAAAGGCCAAACTTTCCCATTATGCAAGTTTTGTAAGATTATACCTCCTTTGATTTCTGAGGAACCACTTGCCCGTTGTGAATGCGGACGGGCTCCTGTGAATTTACACTATGTGTACACAAGAACCACCAAACCTATTCAATCTCATTACATAAAGGAAAAACCCCTCTCTTTATTCTTTTTACTGGTGGCTCTTGGTTATTATCAAGGCTCCCCTCTGTCGGGATTTACACATGTGGCTTTCACACAGCGACTCTGCAAATATTGGAGCTCCAACAACCAACAAAAAAGGCCAATATTAAGCT
Organism: Nycticryphes semicollaris; assembly: GCA_013400055.1. Lineage (NCBI taxonomy): Eukaryota > Metazoa > Chordata > Aves > Charadriiformes > Rostratulidae > Nycticryphes > Nycticryphes semicollaris. The sequence continues at coordinate 76,183 of VXBJ01003178.1, read as the reverse complement.
TTCTGCATTTTCAAATATGTACTTCCCCAGTGGATGGGATTCCGTTTAAGACTGGCTCATTCAACACCGTGCAGATGATTTGTAACATCTGTGTAAACGTCGGCACCGTTCTAAGGACGGGCTCTTAAGGCCACTACAACATCATGAGCTGCTTCTGAGAAGGCAAAGCTGCTTTCGTGCTTCCTCTGAAAGCAGCGGCTACTTCAGGAAACAAAGTAGGATTTGACTTGAAGTTATTTTCAGTGAACTGCTAATTGGTGATTCATTGTAAGCTCACAACCTCAAAATGCTTCATAATGCAAAGAATCTTCCAAGGAGGCAGCTTCATTTACTGAAGAGGACTAAGAGAGGAAATAATCAAGATCAGACTGATCTGTTCAAAGTGCCAGACTCTTGGTTCCGTTGTGCCAATGGGTTTGTGGGGTTTTACATCAGACGCTTAAAAAGTCCAGAAAATTCCAATATTGTTCAATATCTGTGCTGGATCTTGAGAATCCGAGTTCAGCTCTTTCTAGCACTTCACAGAATGGTACAGGGCTGGAAGGGACCTCTGGAGATCATCTAGTCCAAGACCCCTGCCAAAGCAGGGTCACCCAGAGCAGGTTCCACAGGAACGTGTGCAGGTGGGTTTTGAATGTCTCCAGAGAAGGAGACTCCACCACCTCTCTGGGGAGCCTGTTCCAGGGCTCTGCCACCCTCACATGAGAGAAGTTCCCCCTCATGTTTAGATGGAACTTCTTATAGAACCATAGGATCATTCAAGTTGGAAAAGATCCTTGGGATCAGAGTCAAGATGATCTTGTCAAGATCCTACACAGTAGAAGTAAACTTGGAGTCCACCTCTTAAGTGTATATAATTATTCTTTATCATGACCAACAGTATCTGTGAATGTAACAAGAGCTATTTTGGATCATTGAAGGTCTATGCCCTGCAATAAAACACCTCATTAAAATCATAGAATCATTCAGGTTGGAAGAGACCCTTGGGATCATTGAGACCAACCATCAGCCCTACCCTACAAAGTTCTCCCCTACACCAGATCCCCCAACACCACATCTCAACCACTCTGAAACACATTCAGGGATGGGGAATCCACCACCTCCCTGGGCAGCCTATTCCAGGGTCTGACCACTCTTACTGGGAAAAATTCTCCCCTCGCGTTCAGCCTAAACCTACCCTGGTGCAACTTGAAGACATTCCCTCTCGTTCTGCACCAACCTCTCTACACTGTCCTTTTAAGTGGCTGTAGAGAGTGATGAGGTCTCCCCTCAGCCTCCTCTTCCTCCAACTCAACACTCCCAGTTCCTTCAATCCCTCTTCACAAGACTCATTCTCCAGGCCCTTCACCAGCTCCATTGCCCTCCTCTGCACTTGCTCCAGCACCTCAACATCTCTCTCGTGTTGAGGTGCCCAGAACTGAACACAAGACTCAAGGGGTGGCCTCACCAGTGCTCAGTACAGTGGGACAGTCACCTCCCTACTTCTGCTGGGCACACTATTTCTCATACAAGCCCAGATGTCACTGGCTTTCTTGCCCACCTGGGCACACTTCTGCTGGCTCATAGTCAGCCACTTGTCAACCAGAACCCCCAGGTCCTTTTCTGCCAGGCAGCTCTCCAGCCACACTTCCCCAAGTTATGTTGAAATTTGTACCTGTGACCTCTTGTCCTGTCACTGGGCACCACTGACACTTCCACAGTAGACACTCTTGGGCACTTCCATGGCCCCAAAGAGGAAGAACGATCCAAAGAATATTCCTGGACCCAGGTTGCAAACAGGCACAGAACACTAGTTATTAGCCAAACTCCTTCACATCAGTCCTCTGGCTACCTACAGGGGTTCCTGAGAAAACACAGGCAGAAAGGACAGACAAACAACGAGCAGCAACAGTCACGAGCTGCAATAAGGCCATTTCTGTTCAGATCTAAGGAAGAAAAAAAAAAATAATCTTCAACATGAAATCACTGGAAACTGGAAGGTTTCCAACACTGTTCTTGGGGGGGGTTGGAACTACATGATCTTTAAGGTCCCTTTGAACTCAAACCATTCTATGATTTACAATTAGTAAGAGCCCTTAGCAGCTTGACCTCATTTCCAAGTCAGTCCTACTTTGAGCAGGAGGTCGAACCGGACTCATCGAGAAGTCCACCAGCACCACCATGGCCTGACTGAGCTATGACCCAACACAGCTCTTGTAGATGGAGTTCTGTCCTCCTGAGCTGACACCTTCCGTGGCATCTCCCAGGTTGTACTCTCCCACCAACCACCATTACCTCACCAGAAAAGGTGGGGAGATCTGGGTCCTATATGGTTTGAATTTCCCCCAGGAAAGCCATTCTAAGGAAACAGAAAACATCTGGCAGTAATTTGAGCAGCTGTTACTTGAGAACTGTGGATGGGAACAGGAGGTCCCTGCCAGCTAACCCACCTACCAGGCAATCCTTCACACCATCTGAAGAACATCCCTCCAACAGGATCTTCTTCCACAGAAACATCACCTCTCTTCTCATAAAATCATCTATAAAAGTTACTACAACTCATCAATAATTTCCCAGAAGTTGCAAGTTGCTGACTAGAACCAGAACGGCTCGAAAAAACCCAAACAACTCCTAAACACAACATTTTTTTATACTGCAGAACAGTGATTGCATGGAAATGTGCTGATTTCATCAAAATGCTCTATAAATGGCAACAAGATTGGCCGGCGGACCAGTCTGTCCAGCTTCCTGCCAGGCTGCCTGCCAGCCCCAGGGTGGGTACTCCAGGCTCCCTAATTCGAAAAAGAAAAATCAGTTATCAGAAGGAATGGGGATTCTGCTTCCTGCAGCTAATTAAAATAAATCCTGTACAGGTATGTGGCCAGGAAGGACAAAGATGCCTACAGTATCACAGGACAAAAAAAACCCAACCAAAACAGAGAAAAAGTGTAAGAAAATCTGCTGTATTTCAAAAGGTAGATGTCATTGCTAACAGTACAGGAGGGAGAGGATGAGCCATCTCTGCACAAACCTGTAAGAGGGAAGGCAATAGGAAAGAAATCCAAAAAGCAAGATGACAAATTAGAGGTGGGGAATCCCTGTCCTACCCCTTCTCCAGTACAGAGCAGCTTTTGTGTTTAATTAAAATAAATTACAGCTAATTTGTGTATATACTGCAGGGCTTTTAGCCCTGAAGCGAGACACAGCGACGGCTCCGTAGCCATCCTTCAGGATTACACTCCCTCTGTGTCCCTCTTCTAGACATGGAACACAGATGCTGTGTCCCAGTGCAGTTGCAGGAAGGCTGAGGGAACAACGCAGAACAAAAAACCCAAAGAGGTTTGCTTTTATCCTGTCTACTTCCTTGGGATTTGTGCCAGGACGTTGGTAACGTTACCAGAGGATGCAGAGCTGCACGTCAGTGTCTCGGGCTGCTTCTAAGCAAGGATGTTTCTATGGATAGTTGGTTTTTTTTTCCCCCTCAGTGCAGTGATTTAACTCCACTGAACTAAAGTATTTCTGCGACATTCAGCTGTGCAAGGTGATGGGGTTTCCTGGTTATCCGCTGCATCCACGTGGTTTAAATTCCTCCTTGACTTCACTTCTTGCATTCCCAACAGCGGCAGCATCTCAGGACATGAGCTTCTCTCTCCACAGACTCATACTTGGCTGTGCCACACAGCACCCTGGCAAGGTGTCCATTGCTGCTGGGTAACTGCGGTTTGGAATGGGTACATCAGCCCTTCAACCTCTGAAGGCCAGAAGGTCTTCAGGAACACTCCTGAAGCACCATGCCACAGGACCCAGTGATGACACGGAGCACAGCAACAGTCTGACAGGGTGTTTTCTGGGGATACAAACTGTTTCCACCATCACCAGGCTATAGGTAAGTCACTCATCCACAGTCATAGAATCATTTAGGTTGGTAAAGACGTTTAAAATCATCAAGTCCATCCGTTGACCTCACACTGCCAAGTCCACCATTAAACCACATCCCTCACTACCACATCTACATGTCTTCTGAATACGGAGATGGCGACTCCAACACTTCCCTGGGCAGCCTGTTCCAGTGTTTGATTACTTTTTCCGTGAAGAAGATTTTTCTAATATCCATCCTAAACCTCTCCTGGTGCAACTTGAGGCTGTCTCCTCATGACCTGTTGCCCGTTAATTGGGAGAAGACACCAATTCCCCATTGCCACAACCTCCTTTCAGGGAGTTGGAGAGAGCGAGAAGGTCTCCCCTCAGCCTCCTTTTCTCCAGGCTGAACACCCCCAGTTCCCTCAGCCTCTCCTCACAAGACTTGTGCTCCAGACCCCTCACCAGCTTCGTTGTCCTTCTCTGGACACAAAGCTTGGCCCATCCAGCACGACTACAATACACTGCAAAGAGCCAAATACCAGCAGCAAAAAAACCCAGAGGAGCTTCCACGTTGCCCACCCGAGGAGCAACCACCCTACTCAGAAGGGCAACATCTCTCCTCCTGGAAGGCTGACGTAACTGGTCATCCTTTTCCAGTCTGAGCTGTGAGTCCGGTCCTCCAGGCCGGTAAGCCAAGGAGGATGCTTCCTGCAGAGAAGGGCCTGTCTAATGACAGCACATCAGCCACCATGAAGGGGGAAAAAAAAATATGGTGTTTCTTATAGAAGATGAGACAGGCTTCAGTCTCACAGACGGCACACCGAGAGAGCAGAACAGAGCGTGTTTCAAACATGTTCATCATTTCATGTATTTACTATGATTCGATCTTTTAGAGAGAAAAATCCTCGTTTTTTCTTTTCATACGCAAAGCTGCAGGCTCAAGAAGGCTCAGTCAGTGATTTCTGACTGGAAATCGGGTGGTTGTTCTCCCTCCATCCTTCAGAGAGCAAACGTTGGGAGCAGGGATTTATCTCTGCCCATCCCCTGCTGGCTTACACACAGGTAAGACCCAATGTCTTGGTGTCTTTGCAAGTGAACCTGAGTTAGGATACAGAAAACCAGCAGGAATATCAGAGATTTCCCCCACCCCCACCCCCCCAGCAAAGGGCCAAGGCTTTTAAACACATTTAACAAGCCATGTCCATGTGTTAATAAACACATCAGTGCTGTTCTATATTAAATGTGAATAAATAATGTGAAAAAAACCCCATGACATTATGCTACATGGAACAGTGAGTCACATACAGCCCTTAGGATACAGGTTCCCACCTCTGAGCTGCAGACACTGGCCTCGGCTAGGGGAAAATAAAATCTAAATGAAGTCTAAAAATGATTTGTGAGTCACAAACTGGATACCTAACTCATCTCTGAATTTACATTTTCAGATTGCATACTGGGGAAAGGTGAAATTTCTAGGCAAGCTCTGGCTCTTAAGTTATCTACAAAGATCTGAAAGCAAGTGCCTTCATCTTGTTTTCTGAGCAAGCAATTAAAAGGGGAAAAGAAAAAAAAAGGAAAAGAGAAGGCTTTGCTGGTAGGTGTCTTCTAATTTCAAACATTAGAAGTCTTCAGAACACTGCAGTTTTATAGCATCAGACAGGCTCTGATTAACAGAGTACACAGGTGAGAAGGGCAAGAGTAAGTATTAATTACCTTTAGTTTGGGAATACACAAGCAGCTCTTGTGGATATATTCCAGGTTGATACATAACCTCTAGTTTGTTTTTTTTCTTTTACAGTTACAGACAAATTGTTTTAGCAGCTGTATTACTATGGGAAAAGGGGGGGAAAAAGAACATGAGTCCCACTCCCCAGGGCTTCCTGTACCCTAGAACAGGGCTGCAGACAGGGAATCCGTAACAGCCCATCCTGTGGCCCAAGTGAGCCCCACACAGACCCCTGAAACAAGGGGCTCCTCTTCGGGCGGCGCAAGAAATGTGCTCCTACAAAGTGCAGGTAAAAATGTCTCAGCGTTAATTGTGGTGCCAGCATTCTGTATCTGAAGCCACCCCAGCACAGACACAACTCATATAAAATGGAAATGCGGTAACCAGCCCGAGCACACTCCTCGCTTTGCGAAGCGCGCATTAAAACTTACAGGTACTTTCATATCTGACAAAAATTAGAAGCGCTCTTTTAAAAATAAGTTGTGTTTTTATGTTTCTAAGTCATCTAGAAGACGGCACTGTCAAACAGAGAGTTTCTTTTTGAATACTCGCTGCCTGTTGTTAATGGCTACTTCGCACACATCCATTAACACTGACCTCTTTGTGGTCCGTCTCCTTCCACGCCGTACGTGCTAGTGGACCTTCTCAGAAGAGAACAGCTACCTGAAGAGGGAAATGGCTTTTTTTATGGTTGTTGGCTGTACTTCTCTCTTCTCTGTAAGCCTTTCCTCACAGCTCGCCTCCCTAAGGGATCAGACTGAGTGGAGACATGCTCCATGAAATCCATTTGCTCAGGCATGTGCAAGGAGTGAGCTTCGTCATGAGGTCAGAGATTTGGCTTGTACTTCTGAAGCATCTAAGTACTAATATATTGTGTTTAAAATCTGAAGTAGATAAGGCTCCCTCACTTTACAGGCAAGAGTGACCAAGAGTGACTTTGTGGGAAGCTACAGGAGTCAGCAGAACTTCAACTGAACAATAAAAAGCTTCTCATCATCTGGACCACCATGGACCTTCACACATCCAACCAACAACTCAGACAGGCACCAAACATTTCTACCACCCCTAAAAACACCTGTGTGCATACACACACACACATATAAAAATGGTCCCCAAGATTACTGTTTATTCTGTAATACATTATCCAGAACGAGTATGTTGACATGACACAACAACATGATCTTGTCAAGATCTTACACAGTAGAAATAAACTTGGAGTCCACCTCTTAAGTGTATATAATTATTCTTTATCATGACCAACAGTATCTGTGAATATAACAAGAGCTATTTTGATCATTGAAGGTCTGTGCCCTGAAATAAAACACCTCATTAAAATCATAGGATCATTCAGGTTGGAAGAGACCCTTGGGATCATTGAGACTAACCATCAGCCCTACCCTACAAAGTTCTCCCCTACACCAAATCCCCCAACACCACATCTCAACCACTCTGAAACACATTCAGGGATGGGGAGTCCACCACCTCCCTGGGCAGCCTATTCCAGGGTCTGACCACTCTTAGTGGGAAAAATTCTCCCCTCGCANAAGGGGTGGTCTCACCAGTGCTCAGTACAGGGGGCAGTCACCTCCCTACTTCTGCTGGGCACACTATTTCTCATACAAGCCCAGATGTCACTGGCTTTCTTGCCCACCTGGGCACACTTCTGCTGGCTCATAGTCAGCCACTTGTCAACCAGAACCCCCAGGTCCTTTTCTGCCAGGCAACAGTTTACATGGAAATTTCTCTCTGGCAGGTGAGGTCAGCAAGAACACAAGGTTCCCTTTAGCAAAACAAAGAGCAGATTTAATACACAAAACTTGCTATAAATCTTGGGGAACTGCAAAGCCTTATTTCCTAGCCTGAGGTACTTTTAAAGAGGATGAAAGATGTCAGATCCCAAAACCTGAGCCCATGAAGGAACTCATCTCAGAATATACTTCTGCAGTGTAGAACAACCTAAGGGACAATTCCAGTATCTGATGTCCAACTAGGAAAACATCAAAGGAAAGAAGAATACCATATTACAGAAAGTTATGAACTTTGAGATCAAGGAATTCCCTATCTCCTGGTAGAACCTGGTGTTTTGGTAAATAAAATCTCCCTTTCCTTAGTAAGCCTGACGTTCCAAAGAAACTACCTCGGAAACCAAACACACAGAACTTCTCACAGGCTCTCAGCAGAATTTCTTTCTTACCTGCTCCCAGTAAGACATGCCCAATTTTAAGAGCTTTTCCCAGTTGTCAGAAAACTGCATGGGTTATAGAATGTGCGGCCACCTTCCAGAGAGCAGGTATCACAACTTCATCATCCTGGCATGCCTGACAATTTATTAAATTACCTTCTCCCTGAAGGTCTGTATCACTCATTAACTGTTTAAAACTGAAAGAAGGGAGATTTAGAGGAGATATTAGGAAGAACTTTTTCACTCTGAGGATGGTGAGACCCCAGCCCAGGTTGTCCAGAGAAGCTGTGGCTGTCCCATCCCTGGAGGGGTTCAAGGCCATGTTGGATGGGGCTTTGAGCAACATGGTCTAGAGGGAAGGCAGGGGTTTGGAACTGGAGGGTCTTTAAGGTCCCTTCCAACCCAAACCTTTCTACGATTCTGTAATTTTGGATTTTTCCCCACATGGGGTGACAAACCCAAAGGAGGAAAGCTGGCAACAAAACAGAGCACATAAAGCAGTTAACTCACTGCTGCCACAGTTCACATACATCACAAGAACCCAAGAACTCTAAATGGCACTCAATTTAGGTAAGGAAGGTGTTAACAACTATCCTGGATTAATTTTTTCCTCATTTTACCATAATTAATGCCAAAAAAAGCCTACTCTGCACACTACAACATCCCCCAGCCTCATGAGCAAATGGACAGGGATATCAAGGATGTCTTTGGGCATTTCATTTATGGTTTTGATACAAATTTTGAGACCAACCTTTTTTTTTTCCTCCTTAATGAAGAGCTGCATCACACCACAGCACAGCTTCTATTCTTTACCTCACCAGGCATTTCTCCATGTAGTTTATCACTGGTGTTTTAATAGAAAACTTAGTGTAAATGACCAAGAGAGCAATGAGGAGAGCAGGGAGCACTGGACAAACAGGAGTTCTCCAGAACAAAGGTTGGCAGTTTCATTCAGCATCACTTCCAGCACTGACTACACATGTTGCAGGGAAAAAGTTGACCTGATTAAGGACTTTTCCATTCCCAACCACGATCTCTCAGGGAATGCACTAAGGAAACAATCGTCCTACTGAACCATTTCAAGAATTTTACAGCCAAAAAGATTTATTACCATAAAACAGGTCTTGGAAACAAGAATATTTGAGGAGATTCAATAGCTATTAAATCAGTGTGGAAAACATGATGCTGAAAGAATTGCATATGCCTGACACATGTTCTACCATTTTTCTCTTTTTTTTTTTTTTTTAATAGAAAGTGTCTATAAAAAGCAAGTCTGTAGGATTACTTAAACTTTTCAGACAAAAAGGAGACACAGGTATAGATTAAAATGACATTCACATAAGTAATAGAAAAATTCTAAATAAAGCACCACACAGAAGCTGCTCGATAAACTGGAGCCATCAATAATTTCAAAACTTAGGCGTTAAAACCATACACATCCCTTAGTAACTAAGCTGAGATGCATTTTGCAGATTTACAGATATTTTAAAGTTGAGTCAACAATACATAGAAAACCTCATGCAATCTTTTTAACGAGTCCACTCGCTCAGGCGGTGTGAAACTGCATTCAGAATAATCTTAGGTTTTGTTATTACAATTGCAATATAGATCTTGTTAACACATACTACTGTACAAGACCGTTAAAAGCACCTATCTTTAAGATGTGCCATTGTCTACTAGAAGTGAAGCAGAAAGATAAGCTGTAAGCCTTGCTATCTAAAATATTACTGCAAAACATCCTGCTTTCTTCACCAAAAATGGAAAAACGCATGTAGCGCTTCTTAAGCAAATCGTTTCCATGTATTTGAAAATACTCAGCCAAAAATACAGCAGCCTTAAATTAAGGTTAAAGATTTTCTTACACCAACTGATGTTACGGAGAAAACTAAAAGAAGCCAAAAAAACCTTTTCAGGGATCCTGTAGGCTGATGTGATTCTTCGAATTTTATCAGTCTAAGAAGGGATAAAGCCTTTCCCTGCAAACCTCTTCCTCTCCACATCCCTGGACCATCACTGCTACAGCAACAGTAACAACACAATTACAAGACACAATCCTCAATGACTTTCTGCCTCGACGCAGTGATGAGAAAGGGAGAAAAATGATCTACCGAACGCATCTTGCCCTGAGCCACGCGGCTTGAAACCAGATCGCTCAGAACAGTTCCACCAACTGCTACACTCACAGCCAAAGCAATGCGGGAGAGCTAATTGCCTTCTTAATTAAATGGATGTCTTCAAGAACAACTGTCCTACAGTCATACAGAAGAGGAAAATGAGCGTTCTTCCACTTACTTTTTGGATGGTCCCGGTTCGCTTGTACAACCCGGTCACCACTTCTTCTTCTGCAAGAACAGAGAAAAGAATAATTCTGTTAAAAAGAAGTATTTGCTTGGACTAAAGTTTCTCATTATACTGTTAATTAATGCTTGAAGCTTACTGCTTGCACTTAGTCAGCGCTGGAAAATATTTCTATCCTTCATTTCTCTTTCTCTGATTTGACTGCCAGAGTATTTCTGTTACAGGAGCCTGCTCTGTCAAAATGAAATGCCTCATGATTTCAGCACCACGTTGAAGAACCAGAAACACATTCCAAATCCTACTGCAAAGTTTACCAAAGAAATTCCTTTCAGCCACAGGGAAAGTGAGGAAATGTAAAGAAGGATTTAATTGCTAATTAAGATAGGTATACAGTGTCTCGTTAGACTCTTGACTGTTCCTTGTTGACCTCCAGCACCTACTGCAGAAAGGGAACACCCAAGACCAAGGGGAAGTCACATCTGTGTTCCAGGCACCCTAAGACACTCCAATGGGTGCTGAGGTTGGCCATTATGTCCTGCTCTGTGCTTTGGATTCAAATCTGAAAATATATCCACACCTCATTTGGAATTCATTCGTGTTTCTAAAGCATTCTGGAAGATTAAAAGAAACAAGCAACCCAAAAACCTCCCAAAAAACCCCATCTACTAAATAGAATTATGAGAGTATTGTCCTTAAAAAGAATGCTCTCATGCTACATTCTCTATTTAGCCACAGGATTAGTAAACCTTTAGCAGAAGCAACATAAAATTCCTCATTCCCTCACTATGCCAAGTAGTGACCTGGAATAACTACTCAGTCCTCCATAAACAACTGGAATGCTCCAGATCATGGAATAACTAACTAACGGGATGTACTGGAAAACGGAGCACAGAGGCATCTCATCATCCAAGGTTAGCACTGTTCTGCTGCTGCTGGAAACAAGAAAAAGGGAAAGAAAAAGAGATGGAAAGAAGAGGACTAAAGTCAGAAAGAATCCAGACTCCGGCTCCGGTTTGGAGCCAGGAGGGGATAACAAAGCAACAAGTAAATGCCAACATGGATTTGTCATCCTGCTTAACCTCCCTTCCCAACAAGGCAGAAGAACGTGGGATACAGAGAAGGTGCAGTAACCGGAGTCACTCACCCGAGTGTGTTAGTTTTTATGCCACGTCATCCTGTTTTCTCCTACATGGATAAAGGAAGTATGGTCTTCATAAATGTGCACAACTGGATGGAAAAAAATCCCATCCAAAGAACACAACTATTAATGGCTCACACCAACGACCACACGTTGCTCTTAGCATGTGGCATCCAACCTTTAGCACGGGAAAAACACCAGGGGTGTTCAGAAGGGAATGGAGTATTTCCTTAATTCATCAGGCAACCGCGCACGAGAAGACATGTTTTCTGACTCTTCATCAACTTAAGAGTGCTGAAGTCTCAATAGAAAATAAATATAGGTATCAAAAAAATAAAAATCATTTAACTCCTTTAAAAGGGCCATCATTAAACTTCAAGCTATTCCGTTTAGCAAAAAAAAAAAAAAAGACCAAAACCAAAAAACAAACCCCAACAACAACAAAAAACCCACAACAATAGAGCTTTACGAAGCACGTTTTTCACTAATGACCTGGACACTATTTTTGTTATGCTTGCCTCTAAAATGCACAGCCAATATTTGTGGTTTAAAAAAAAATAAGGAAGGAAAAAAAAAGAAAAAAAAAAAAGACATTTATTTTCTCAAAAAGTCGTTGTGAAGGAAAAAAAACAATCCAGAAAAAAATAAACTTCCAGTACAATCAAATATACAAAGGAAAACCACACAAGTGCAGATTTCATCATACTCCTCCAAATTTTAAATAGATCAACATATTTTGGAGATGGGTGGGATTTTATGCTGGCTATGCCCCTTTAAAATTGGCAACTCCATTTAATTCAGTGGCTTCTTATTCCAAATTCCAAAATCCAGTTGAAAATAGATCTCACAATGGAGTCCTACAGCTGAATGCACTCTAGGGGAAAATTATTTCCTTTAATTATTCCAAATCCATTTCCATGACAGTGTATCATTAGTATCTACAAAAAAAAAAAAATAGGTATTATACCAACAGAGGAAAAATTCTGGGCAAAAAGTTAAAGAAACTCAAGTCCCAACAGTCAGATGAGCTTAAAATTTCAAGTACAAACCTCTTGTTTTGTTTCTTTTAAAGCACCCAAACAAACCAAACCTAACTCTTCATAGTCCAGAGATGGTAATTTGTTTAGATACCATGTGATGTTAACAAAAAACCATCACAAATATGATGTGTTGCATACTGCATTCTCTTGTAAATAGCGAAAGAGCCACAGGAACAAGCTAAAAATAACTGATTTAACCCAACTCTCTGCGAACAACTCAAGTGCAAAGAGAGGACTTCCTACCTTGGTGATTAATAACAAATAAAGTAAGAGGACAGGAAACACATACTCACTATATAACTCTATCAGCAACCTTGTTGTCCTGGAAACAATTCTTCTGTAAGAGGAGTACTCAACTACTAAAACATCCTATGCTATTATTATTTTTTTCCTTCTTCCCCCCCTTCCTTCTCTTCCCCCCCTCCCAAACACCTTTTCCCCCTTTCTCTGCAAAGCTCTCCCTGTCTGATAAACAGCCAGTAACAAATCTTTCATATAAAACTGGGTAGAAATTGGATCTCTTGCCCGCAGAAGAAAATGCATCGTTTCACGTGAGTATGTGGCACTTACGGGAACACCAGGTTTGCATGAAGCCTTTGGAAAGGACTGTAATTTTGTTGTTGTTGTTAAAATGACCTACCAACTGGATTATTTTTTTTACTTTAGGAATATGCTGGTAAAAGGTAACTGCTGATTTGATAGCAGCATGTTCTTCCAAGGGAGCAGGGTGCGAAATCTCAAACTACGGTCCATAGACACAAAACCACCTCATGCTCTGCCAGAAGGGCTCAGCCCTCACCCGTAGGTGGCAAACAGCCCCGAACACAGAGAGTCACAGAATGCTTTGGGTTAGAAGGGACTTTAAAGATCATCCAGTTCTGACCCCCTGACCATGGGCAGGGACACCTCCCGCTAGAGCAAGTTGCTCCAAGCCCCATCCAGCCTGGCCTTGAACATCTCCAGGGATGGGGCAGCCACAGCTTCTCTGGGCAACCTGTTCCAGTGCCTCACCACCCTCACAGCAAAGATTTTCTTCCTAATATCTAATCTAAATCTCCCCTCCTTCAATGTACAACCATTCCCCTTCATCCTATCACTACACTCCCTGATCAAGAGTCCCTCCCCATCTCTCCTGTTGGCCCCCTTTAGGAACTGGAAGCGCTCTAAGGTCTCCCCAGAACCTTCTCTTCTTCAGGCTGAACAACCTCAACTCTCTCACCTTGTCCTCACAGCAGAGGGGCTCCAACCCTCCCAGCATTTTCGTGGCCTCCTCTAGACCCATTCCAACAGGTCCATGTCTTCCCTGTGTTAAGGACTCCAGAGCTGGGTGCAGTACTCCAGGTGGGGTTTCACCAGAGCCGAGCAGAGGGATAGAATCACCTCCATCGACCTGCTGGATACGCTTCTTTTGATGCAGCCCAGGATGCAGAGCCTCTACATAAAAACATTTGCTGTGTGGCTTCATCTCATGACACACAGGCTATTCCCTGACCTGCCACGACCTTCCTCCGTCCATTCAACTCACCCAGAAGAACTGAGGACCCAGCTCTATCCTCAATATAATTAACATTTCCAAATGCTCCATCAATTAAATGTTTACTACTTCCCCAAACACCGTCACATAAATCAGTTGGAGCATCTTTTACCAGAAGCTGAGAAGGTTTACACCACCCCCTCCCTGCCTGCCCAGAGGACAGAACAACAAGGAAAGACAACGGTTGACAGCCCCACCAAGCAACATGCATGTCCCTTACTGTCCCTGAATGGGACTGAAATCCTTCTTTCACCTCCAGGAAGGGCTCAGGGACTGAGTCCTGGAACAACAATTCCTNCATTAATGTGTATAAATATGTAAAGGGTGAGTGTCAGGAGGATGGAGCCAGGCTCTTCTCAGTGACACTCGATGATAGGACAAGGGGCAATGGGTACAAGCTGGAACACAAGAGGTTCCACTGAAATATGAGGAAAAACTTCTTCACGGTGTGGGTGATGGAACCCTGGAATGGGCTGCCCAGAGAGGTTGAGGAGTCTCCTTCTCTGGAGATATTCAAAACCCTCCTGTGTGACCTGCTCTAGGTGTTCCTGCTCCGGCAGGGGATTGGACTAGATGAGCTTTCAAGGCCCTTTCCAATCCCTGATATTCTGTGACTCTATGATAACAAACAGGACAAATACTTCTGCTGAAGAATGACTATAAGCCAGCAAATGTACAGAGTGAATCCAGCCTCCTCTGTTCAGGTATTCATGGTGAGAGTCTGTCCTGCAGCTGAACACCTCTGCAGGACTGTGAAAGAAATCATGAACCACACACACAAAAAACCGCCAACAAGAAAACCCAAAATAAATCTTGATTTCTGGCTTTACAGTTCGTGGAGGTGTTTGGAAGGGAATACAATTTTCTACCCCAGTTCAAGGCAATGGGTATCACACTGCTGGCCACAAACAAGCAAAAAAAAAACAGTTTAAAAGGAGCACTTTGATTGTCTCTCATTCCCAAAAGAACTCCAAGCTGCAGTTACCCAACTGGGATCAGAAATCTGGGCAACTCCCGTCTTCAGAGTGACAGCCACCTACTGCACAGCTGGGGTTGGGGACTCTCTGCTGGTCCCCAGACCAACCACAGCAGTACAATCAGGACCCCAAGGGTTCAGGGCAAGCTCTCCCAGTCCCACAACAGGGCTTAACCAGTTTAACAGAACCAGAACCAATTTAAACAAGATGAACTACAACGTCCCAGTACCAGGAGTCATCCACGCTCTTCCCTTCTGAATTTAGAACCCTTCTTTTTGAAATGGTTCCCCTTCTGTGCTTCTACTAGAAAAGAACAACTCAATTTTAACTTTTATATGAAATAAAAGCTGGTTTTCGAAATCAGATTGGTCTTGGAAACACTGGTTTTGTTTCGGGCCAGGACCTTTCACTCCACATTTGCCCGTACAGTGATCTTTTTGCCACACGGCCCATCTCTGTCAGGTGCAGCAATTTGGCCTCACCTAAATTGGTTCCATCCGCTGCAGTGAACATAAATACACTAAATGTAAACACTTGTAAATTCTTACTTTTAAAATCATCAATGTTTTGAGTAAATTTTGTCTCTGACTCTCTCAGTTAGCCTGAGCATGGATACTATTTTCAAGTGAAGTGTCAGAGACCACAGTGTTCTCTGACAGGGAAAAAAAATATATAAAAAAAATCACCATATATTCCATTTTCAAATGGGACCTATTAATTACCACAATTATTCCTCCAGTGAATCCAAAGGGGCTTTGGTTCCTTCAAAAGACCCAGGACTAAATACAGTTATGCTGAGCAGTTTATCCAGTGCTGTATCTCTTACTTATTGTCACTCTTTGTCAAGAAGGAGACCTGCATTTTCCCCTGACTTGCTCCTACTTCCAATGTGTTAACGAGCATTAATTGGTAACATGAAAAAGACCTTGTAATCCATCTTTCTGTACCTTCAGATTTCACATAAACCCTACCTGATACGCTTTTATATTCATTTTGCATTGTTTGTCCCTCTTTCTACCCTCCAAATGACTTATTTAACATATGAACATGAGGCACAGCTTTGGTTCTTCCTTTTCTCTTTGGCTTTTATTCGAGGTGCTTTGTTAACTCCGAGGTCTCTACATGCTCTCTTTCTTCGAGTATTTGCTCAAGAGATCATATGCTTAGTGGGTAAAATGGTCTGAAACCCTCATTAATTAGGATCTGGAGTTGCTACCAATAAACTACCATCACGAACAGAGCTAAAAATCTCAACCTCACACAGCCTTGCGCTGCCTCTGCAAAACGCTACGGAACATTTACCAGCAGAACCCGGCACACAATGAGGATTATCACTTCTCATCTCCGCCACTAACAATCCAACTCCCCGGGCAGCATTTACTGCACAGGCTCAATAATCATTACAAGGATGTGTCATCAAGCAGGCAGTCAACATCCACGAAAGTCTGTCTTAACACGTCGAAAATTCAGGGGTGTCGAGCATCTTCTCCCCCTCGTACCACGCGCGATGAGAATCCAAAGCTGGAGACAGAGAGGAGGAAGATATTTGGAAACTCGGTACGTGCCTGTAAATTTAACATTATGAAAATTGCAGGGCCCTTCCAGCAGCAGTGCTGCATGTGTTACAAACACTGAATTTTCTCAAACTATTTCCTGTAAATGCAAAGGGTTTTTTCCCCCCTCCCCTCTCTCAGCACTAGAAATTCCTTATGTATAATATAAATTGTTATATACGGCACACTCTAGTTTGAAACAAGACCAGGTTTACCAGCCATCTGAAATTTTCAGAGTGTTTGGACCCTCCCTCTGCGCTGGTACCCAAGTACACGATACCTCGGGCTGGAAAAACATTTTTTCTTCTTATTTCAGGCAAAAATTCCAAACCATAACAAAGTTCTTGCCTTCTGCTGCCACTGAACACGAGTTGCTGCACAAGTAAAACAGAAAGAGGCTGGAGTCGTGATTTTAAAACAGCCTTTTTTTTTTAAATCTGTGCTTTTTAGTCGTAAGTATAGCTGAGTATCTTATGGGCGGAAAATTAAGGCAGTGGGTGATACAGCCACCACCACAAAGTAGGGTGGTGGCTACAACAGAGGGGAAAAAAAACCCAACCAACTCTAAAACTTGCAGGACAGCATGAAAACATAATAATGCTGTCCTATCCCTCCACATCAACTCAAAACCCCCCCTGCCCCCAACAACAACAAAACCCAACCAAAAACAAAACAAAACTCTCTGGCAGCTATTTTTATTCTCAGCCAGTAACGCTGCAAAACACCTAATAAAGTTGACACAAGTAACTTCTCAAAACATTTACTAATTACTTGAGGCTATTTTTCATTTTACTGATTCGCTGTAATGTCCATTACCACATGAAATTGTACCAGCTTTTTCCAAAGAGATATTTCCAGTGAAGTCAGTGGGGATTCAACAAGGCCAGGACCATCATATAAATAGAAAAAATCAGAAAATAGTATTTCTGTAAGAAAGCACTCAGGTTTATTTGATTAACAGGCACTTACAAGTGACTCACACTGACACAACCTATAGTAATCCAATCTATTTGTGATTAAAAAAAAGCAAATTCAAAGGAAATCTTAAATTTAGAAAAATCACCTCTGCGGATTCTCACATGGTTGGTTGGATTGTACGAAATCACATTAGCTGGTCTCTCCAAATGAATTTTAGCAATTTATTTTATTTATTTTTTTTAATACTGTGAGTGCAGTGTGTTCTTAGCAGTAGTAGCTGCCACGCTGAGCGCAATCAGAGCAGGATAAAAAGAGTGTGGAGTCAAAGCGCTGAGCGGAACACAGCGGTTTTCCTGCCCCGCAAACTCGCGCGCAGACGTTGCGCCAAAAGGAGTGGGAAGAAGCAAAGCCATTAAAACCACCTCACTAAGCTGTTCTTGGGAAAATTAAGGTAGATTGTTAAGATCTCCGATGGCAATCATCATGATTTCTTCTTCCTGAGCGGTGGTTTTGATTTCCAATTTGGCATTTCTCAGGGAAATATGACTCGTCTCTAGGGAATGTTGCTAAATCTTAATATACACTGAGGTGTTCTGGCACGGACAAGTGAAGCATCAGAGCTTTACTGAAATCCTGAAGGATGCGTTCACAGCTCTCACACCTCCTATAAAACAGGACAGCAAGCAGGGAGGCTGCGGCTGGTATGCAGCTCATTTCTAAAAATACTCCTTTGCAGCAATTAAAGAATTTGTTCTTTGGTACAAAACCTCTCAATACTGCCATAAAGAACAACAGTCTTTAAAAAGATGTATTAATAAACATTCTATATGAAAAGGAAGTTGCAAATATAGGCAATGGTGACACCAGCCAAAGCACTAGGGACGTGGAAACGGACCTTGATCACCACTTCCTGTAAAACCTTCAATCAAACACTACCTGTCAGTAAAGATATTTGGAAGCCGCCCTTCTTCTGCCATCCATAAAGCAAAGATCCACATCTAGAGCTGGAAATCACTGAGCATATGGGTGAAAACTTATTTGGAAGAGCCAGCTGTCCTTTACTGAGGCTGAGGAAAGCTAAAGCAAATAGACTTCTAGGCTGAAGTGACTGAGATTTAGAGCACTGCTGTGCCGCCCTCATCCGTAACCCCTGGTTAAGTTGAATCAAAGACAAACAGGAAGCTCATCATCACAGTACAAGGAGGACACAGCCCTGCTGGAACAGGTCCAGAGGAGGCCACAAAAACGCTGTGAGGGCTGGAGCCCCTCTACTGTGAGGACAGGCTGAGAGTTGGGATGGTTCAGCTTAGAGAAGAGAAGGCTCCAGGAAGACCTTATAGCAGCCTTCCAGTCTCTAAATGGGTCACAGGAAAGATGGGGAGGGACTCTTGATCAGGGAGTGGAGAGGTAACAGGAGGGGTAACAGCTTTAAACCTAAAGAGGGGAAACTTAGGAGGAAATTCTTTGCTGTGAGGGTGAGGCACTGGCCCAAGTTCTCAGGGAAGCTGTAGCTGCCCCATCCCTGGCGGTTTTCAAGACCAGGCTGGATGGGGCTTGGAGCGACCTGGTCTAGTGGGAGGTGTCCTTGCCCAGGGCAGGGGGTTGGAACAAGATGGCATTCAGGATATATTCCAACCCAAACCATTCTATGATTCTGTGATCTTAATTTTTCTACCCACAGTTCCCTTCATGCACACATACCCAACTCTTAACAGATTTCCCTTAGTGCCTACTCTACAATCTTAAAAAGTGGTACGTTGTAGCCTTGGGGTAACTAAATTCGAGTGGTCCATGTTGAAGCTAAAAATCAGGGTGAAAACTAGGCTTAGTACTTTTACCACAAAAGAAGGTATTTTCTCTCAGAGAGCTCCTGAACCGCCAAAGATGTGAAAAAGCTGACTGTGTTTCTGCATCTCCTGTGAATTTGGTCACAACCACCCGGGGCCTTGCCCAAGGACACTCAGAAAAAAGGTCAGGAAGCACTCAGTAGGCAAAAGCAGTCGTTATATGGAAGAGTTTTCAACTGCAACCTGTGGAATGTCAGACAGAGGGAGATGCAGATCTCAGCCAGAGGGAGTGGGTAACGGATGACAATCGAAACAGCAAAGCGCGCGGAGCCAACGCACGATTCGGTTCGTTTGAAAGACAAGGTTAAGAAATCCCATTTTCTAGCACAATGAATTGTGTTTTGAAAGCACAACCACTCTGCCCTCAAATCCCCAGATTTGGGAGGGTTGGGTTTGTTGGAGTTTTTTTTGGTGGTGGTTTGTTGTTTTTTTTGCTGAGAAGTTCTACCCTCTACATTACAGCAAAAGGCTGTAAAATTTTCAATTAGCTGTATTTTGTGCTAACCCTAATTCGTAATCGTTCTGGCCTTGCAACCATGGTGTGAAATTTCCTGAGCTAGACAGCTGGGAAGGGGGGGTGTGTGTGTGTGAAGAGTGGGGGCGGTGTTGGGTTTGTTTATTATTATTGCACTTCTGGTATTCAACCCTTCCACTCTATGAAATCCATATTCGGAAGCCTGTAAGGATGAAAAAGATGCTTTTACTTACAGGTATTCGGTCAGATTCTAAAAGCATCTGCTCCTGAATTTGCAATAAATGGAGTCCTCTCCCTTCATGTTTACTTCAGTGACCACGATATATATATATTTATATATATATATATATAATCTCACACACACATACATATTTCCAGCCCATAGCCCTAAATAAGATAAAAAGTTGTGCTGCTCAGAAAATTGTTTTGTCCATGTGAGGCTCTCTATAATGATTTTTTCCCCTTTGCAAACCTTTTAAAAGACACTACTGAGAAATGCTTTAGAATGAAACCTACCAAGAAAACTCCCTGAGCTCACAGTACTATTACAAAATTAAATCTTGACTGAAGTTCTAGGGAGGGTTCACCATTTTTTCCACGTAAACCTGTGATGAGTTTTGACTGAAGCCTTCAACTCTGCCTTCCCATGCCCTAAATTCTGCACTTCATTTCCTACTCCAAATCAGTCACAACAGCAAGATGGTTTTGCCCTGTCATTTTCAGATCTCAGTCAAACCCAACACTAAGCATGATTCTGGATGGTGGAACCTGGCTGGGGACTGAAAAACAGGAAAAAAAAAACCCAACATTGAGACAATCTATGAAATCTAAATCTGCTTTTACTACCTAAATGGGCATTGGGCACATCCCTTTGCAGCCAAATGCATTCAGTCAGGTTTTATGGTTCATGTGCACTCGATACAGGTTGGATCATCATCCTGTGGTGGGCAGCCTAGAGAGAATCATAGAATCATTTAGGTTCAAAAAGACCCTTAAGATCAACCAAGTCCAACCATCAACCCAACACTGCCGAGTCCAGCACTAAACCATGTCCCTCAGCACCACATCTGCCCATCTTTTAAATATCTCCAGAGATGGCAACTTTACCGCTTCCCTGGGCAGCCTTTCCAATGGTTGATAATCCTTTTCCGTGAAGGAATTTTTCCTAATATCCATCCTAAACCTCCCCTGGCGCAACCTGAGGTTGTTTCCTCTTGTCCTATCACTTACCAGTTGTGAAAAGAGACCAACATAACATCCTTAAAACTGTTTTATAACCTAAGTACACGAGGAAGTTAAACTCATGTTCAATTTCTTATGCAACTGCTGGTTAACTTCCTATATTTCCTTTTTTTTTTTGTTTGTTTTCCCCAAAAAATGTCTACTCTTAACAATATCTTAAAGGTCACTACCCCCCACACATACCAGTAACTATGAGAAGCACCACTGGGCTGTTTCTTAGATCATCTCCCAAGGTTCAACGGCAGACAACGTCAATGCATTTCAGCCTCTGTAATCTATTTTCTTTAGACAGGTACAAGTTGTCTCGGAGAGAAAACATTATCTTCTGCGCATCCCATTGACAAGATTAATCTGTTCAACACCTGATGATTCACTCACCCACATGTTAAAAGTCCACACGAAAATGACTCATTCCGTCCGTCAGAATAATCACCTGGGATACCAAAGTCCCCTCATCTTTTCCACAGCTGGTAACCTCTTTCTTACGCAAAGCAAGTGGATGGTGGGTTTTTCTGTCATGGCATGGGTGACATGAAGGAACAGAAAAAAATATGGGACTGGTAATTCTATAAAAAAAGCTAGATAATAATAAAAATAAATGCAAGTAAGATTGTAGATAACCACAGCAGAGGAAATAACACTCAACAGAATCACAGAATTCCCTAGGTTAGAAGGGTCCAACCATCAACCCAACACTGACAAAAGCCATCACTAAACCACATCTACCCATCTTTTAAATACCTCCAGGAATGGTGACTCCACCACTTCCCTAGGCAGCCTCTTCCAACCCTTTCAGCATAAAAGTTTTACCTAATATCCAATGTAAGCCTCCCATGACACAACTCAAGGTCTTTTCCTCTTGTCCTATTGCCTGTTACTTAGCGGAAGAGACCGATTCCTCCTCACTACACCCTCCTTTCAGGGAGTTGTAGAGAGTGAGGAGGTCTCCCCACAGCCTCCTCCAGGCTCAACACCCCCAGCTCCCTCAGCCTCTCCTCACAAGACTTGTTCTCCAGACCCCTCACCAGCTTCACTGCCTTTGGAAAAGCTCCTCAATGTCTTTCTTGCAGTGAGGGGCACAAAAGTCCCACGAGGTANAATATCCAGTGTAAGCCTCCCATGACACAACTCAAGGTCTTTTCCTCTTGTCCTATTGCCTGTTACTTAGCGGAAGAGACCGATTCCTCCTCACTACACCCTCCTTTCAGGGAGTTGTAGAGAGTGAGGAGGTCTCCCCACAGCCTCCTCCAGGCTCAACAACCCCAGCTCCCTCAGCCTCTCCTCACAAGACTTGTTCTCCAGACCCCTCACCAGCTTCACTGCCTTTGGAAAAGCTCCTCAATGTCCTTCTTGCAGTGAGGGGCACAAAAGTCCCACGAGGTAGAGCCTCACCAGTGCTGAGTACAGGGCAATGATCACTGTCCTACTCCTATTCCTACTCAACACACTGCTCCTGCTACAGGTCAGGATGGTGTTGGCCACCTGGGCACACCACTGGCTCACATTCAGCCAGGTGTTGACCAACCCCCCCAGGTCCTCTTCTGCCAGGCAGCTCCAGCCACTCTTCCTCAAGCCTGTAGTGTTTAAGACATTGTATGATTTTAATCCTAACAAATCAGTTCCCCATGCTTGAAGAAGGAATAGAGGCTACTACTCCGTGACTTGGACACTTCCAACCCAAGAACAGGCTCTGAAGCAACTGCACTGAATCATCCCGGTACGGACTGTCAGTACTGGGCAAAGCCACGGTAAGGGCTCAGCTGATGACACCATCTTGCAGTGTTTATGAAATAAATCAAGTTAAATTCTAAGCTAGAACTTCACGTCCAGTTCTGACATCCACACTGCCAGGATCCCAGAGTACTGGCGAGCGTTCAAAGGAAGGCCTCAGAAAACATCGGTCTGGCTGGGACACACATTCATGATGCTGGGTCAAAGGTCTCCTTTAATAAGGAGAAGATGGATTGGTGACCTTGTTTTTATAGGTACTTTATCAATAGGGCAAATAACAAACAAGCTTGCAACCCTTGGAAGGAAAGGCACAGCAAGAAACTAGAGCTGGAAGCCAAACAAGCTCAAATTTGAAGTCATTTGTCACTTTTTAGCAATAGTTTGCTAAATATTTACCACTACTTGGTGTGTTAGGACTAGAGAGCTTTGTAACAGCACTTCTCATCATCTTACACACAAAGCCAGACTAGATTTCAGGCTTGATAAAAACCACGACTCTAAAAACTCAGTAAAACTTAGCTATGAAATCCTGAACCTAGTACTGAAGTTAATTTTAATGTTTGATTTTATTCTTACTGCTGTGCACGCCGCCTCACGATGAACTGCACTCTTCTGACTTGAAAGTAGCATTTCGAGATGGTTTTCCCCTCAGTAAACTTATCTGCAAAAATACAAGCATGGAAAATACCCAATCTATTATTTTTTCTTCCGCCTCATTGCTTCAAAAAGTAACATGGAAGCTAAAGGCAGCAATGAAAGAAAATACACAAGACCTGCATTTAGGGGAGGAATAGATGGTAGCTTAAATCATGAATTATTGGAATATGATGAGAATTGATGTAGAAAGAGGACATGAGTTTAGCCAAAAAAGCAATTAACTGAAGTGAATGAAGACATGTTTGCTACTTTCATGACAGAGCTCCTCCTTTCCAGCCCTCCAAAACACTTTTTACTGTCGTCATTTCTCTCCTTCAAGAACCTGGATTTTTGACTAAAGCTGAGAGAGTATCAGGAGGAATCAAAGTGGATAGTGCACACAGTTTGGTAATTCGGTCAAAGATAGGACTTTTAGAAGCCCATACTGTACCTCCACAGCCAGCAGTGCCAGGGTGTGCAGAGCCCATCAGTTACACCTCACGTGGAGAAACAGAAGAGAAGGGGAACAAGAAGAACAAACTACTCAACGTCACAAATGTCTCCTGACAAATGAGTAACACTGGAAGAAATACTGTAGGAAAGGAAGTTTGTTTCTCAACACATACAGATTCTGAACTCTGAAGGTGACGAAGAAGAAAATCAGAATGAAAAGCACTGGTTTATACTTCACCCTTGATATCTATTGAAAAACATTCTTCCAGAAACTGCACTGTAAAGCGTGTGTCTAATAACATCTATTGAAAACTCCCAACTTGTTTGGGAACTAAAGAGAAACTCCCATCTTGTAGCTATTCACTCTTAAATATTTATGCTCTTTTTATTCCATGCTAGGTCTTAAATCTTCAAAATCTGTTTCTACAAAGAGATTCTGTTTTCTGAGAAACTCAGCTCAGGAGTGCAGGTCATTCCTCTGTTTTACCCTCTCTATTGCCCTTCCTACACGGATATTAAATCACATCCCTCTGAAATTCTTGCTCTTCCCCTACTGTCAGCAAGTGAATTTACACAGTACCAGACAAGGCACCTCAAGCCACCCATTTTTACTTGCTTCTAATTCTGTATTTCAAAAAAGAGAATTAAATTAAACAGAACGAGGCATAACTGACTCATTTTTAATTCTGAGTCATCCTGAATCTGTGGATTCCTGTGTCAGACTATCTGTAGTCTGAAGAAGGTATGAGAATATGGCCATTTCTAAATCAACTTCAGAATCGTGAAACTCACCAAGCAGGCAACAGTAACTGGCCACCATTTTCATTGCATACTGAAAAAAATGATAATAATAATTAATAAAGCCCTCTCTACTAAATATGATAAAAGTTCTGAACGAACAGAGTGGGTAAGATAAGCCACACTGTGTTTCACATGAGACAGAAGCAGGGGGGTTCCCTTCCTGGCTTGTCCTGTTAGAACTACAGGCCTTGAGCTCGGGGAAAACAAAATCTCTCTTGACAGCATTGATTAGGACAAAGTCCTTCACAAAGGCCTGTGCTGGGAGCTGCGTGTACATCACCACACAAACCACATCTGAAATAAGTGCCAGTGCTGCTCCTGAGGCCAGGGGATAAACTCTCCACCTTCTCCTTACGCTTCTATTTCATCCCCTTCCAACATCCTGCAAACCCAAACACGTCGGGTTTATGCAGAAAATTGCCAGTACGACATTTGCTCCATGGGACTGGTGTTTTAACACCTTAAGGATGCAATCCTCTCAGAATGAATGCATCCTAGGAGCCTGGAATACTAGCACTTCTGGGGAAATTATCACCAAAGTATTTAGCACAGTGTTTCTGAATCTTGTAGTTTTATAAGGAAGATTCAAATGGCTCAGTATTTTTTTTTTCTTAAAATTCCTGTTCCCAGAATTACCAGGTTACGTAAGAACCTCAGATGCCAATAATGAAACATTTTCTAGTCTCCAAGGTAGCACAGAAATGTCTGAAATTTGTCTGACATTCCTCCCCCCTCCAAAAAAAAGCCCAGAAGGCATGTAAAAAGAACTCAAAATGTTATTTATAAAGTCTCATTAATTATCAGTCATTCAAATACTAGTGGCTTAATTGTGCCTGAATACTTGGTCAGGAATGTTGATGACAGTTTCGATGCATTCCTGTCCGGTCTTCTTTACTGAGAGAAAGAAAGAAAGAAAGAAAATAAATAAATACTGTTTTCCATCACAGTTTTCCAACCCTTTCAAGCTCACAAGTACCCGATGTTATCACTGAAATAAGTATCTATGGCTTTAATGAAACAGATGAATTCAACTAAGGCCTTTCCTTCTGAGATCACTCACTGCATCAACCCCTATCAGATCAGCACAGGGAATAAAATCAGCAGGAGCATTTCCCCATGAATGGTAGCAACATACAGCTCTGGTAAAGTTTGGCGTGATTCTGGCCCAAAATGGCTTTCAGGAAACAAGCAGCTGGGAGGTTTAACATTTTTCCTCAGCAAATGAGAGACTCTTTATGAGGGACTGGAGCGATAGGACAAGAGCTTTAAAGTGGAAGAGGGAAAAGTCAGGGTAGGTATTAGGAACAAATTCTTTCCTGTGAGGGTGGTGAGGCACTGGAACAGTTTGCCCAGAGAAGCTGTGGCTGCCCCATCCCTGGAGGGGTTCAAGACCAGGCTGGATGGGGCTTGGAACAACCTGGTCTGGTCCTGCCCATGGCAGGGGAGTTGGAACTCATTGACCTTTAAGGTCCCTTCCAACTCTAACCATTCTATGTCTGTGTAAAACATAAGAAGGAGGCATCTTCACTATCTATTCACAATTAAAGAGCCTGTTTATATGGTGCAGAGATTTTGTTTAAATATGCAAGTACATTTTAAAAGGCTAACACAGGCATTAAGAAGTCCAAATCCAGTGTAACACTTCAATATTTGTGCCTTGAAGTTGCTGTAAGTAAACAGCAGAAGCAAAGACAACTGTGAACCTATGGCTACAATTCTGGAATTGCATTCTGGAATACAATTCTGGAAGCTACCAGGTAAGCTGGATTTCCAGTTGAGCATCCAAACTTCTTCAGCTGCTTCTAAAAGTTTGCCTTATGACTCTGTTTACTGTAGGTGAAACACTGGGCATCAAGTGTCACTGCATAACCCACATTCACAGGGCTGAGCTGTATTTCCTTGCAGCACGAGGTGTCACCCACGTCCCCACCAGCAACACACCCAGCCTCCTGCTCTCCTCAAACTGTATGTTGCTTAGGAAAACATTAGTTGGCCTAAGCAATGTCAGTGAATTTACTAATGATTAATAGTGACCACAGGACACTTGAAACTCATTAAACTCGGCTTTAGTTTACTAATACAGGCACATCTTGTTTCTACATTGAGCACCACCAGCCCAGTAGCGATCTGCAACCAAACCAAAAGGAGAAACGACCAAAGGACAATTCTGCCATGAAGTCCAAGATGACAGAATCACAGAACTGTGGGGGGAAGGGACCTGTGGAGACCACCAATCCAAGTCCTCTGCCAAAGCAGGGTCACCCAGAGCAGGCTGGACAAGAACATCTCCAGAGAAGGAGACTCCACCACCTCTCTGGGCAGCCTCTTCCAGGGCTCTGCCACCCTCAAAGTGAAGAAGTTCCACCTCATGTTTAGATGGAACTTGTTATGTTCAAGTTTGTGCCCATTTCCTCTTGTCCTCTCAGTGGGCACCACCAAAAAAACACTGGCCCCTTCCTCTTGACAACTGCCTTTTAGGTATTTATAAGCATTGATGAGATTCCCCTCTCAGTCTTCTGTTTAACAGACCCAGGTCTCAGCCTTTCCTCATGAGATGCTCCAGAGTCCCTTCATCATCCTCAAAGCCCTCCACTGAACTCTCTCCAGTAGCTCCTTGTATGTGTTGAACTGGGGAGCCCAGAACTGGACACAGTACTCCAGATGTGGCCTCACCAGGGCAGAGCAGAGGGGGAGGATGACCTCCCTCAACCTGCTGACCACACTCTTTTTTTTAATGTGCTCCAGCAGATCACTGGCCACAAGGTCACATCGCTGCCACATGGTCAACTTGTTGTCCATGATGACCCTGCAGTGGGCAGGAAAGCACATCCACAGTCTTTAAACCTCAAGTGAAGTATTTTCTGCAACGGCAGCTTCGCTCTCTTCTCACCAAATACTTTCCCAGGCACTGGAATTGCAGAAGTTTCTTTTCTCCTCATCCTGATTTCAGACCCATATCCTCCAAAAATCTTTTCCATAGCCATGTGGTACAAACTAAACTTAGGTCTTTTGTAGAGTTAAAAAGGGTTTCCAAAATGGATCCCTCTGCAAAATTAAAACCTCTAACTGCAGTTCTGTTCATTTATATTTTAATACAGTTTCTGCACTGCTATTACAGTAGCATATGGCAGTGTGTATTTTTTTTTTAAGTTGGAAGAGCTTCAAGGGAGAGCAGCAGTATCATTCTAGAAAATTGCTTATGTACCAAAGCAAGCTCTTTTCCAAGTGAGCTACACCTCAGCCTTCAGGATGTGAATCCTCTTCTACCAACACAAATAACCCTCCACATCAAGCACAAAGTTCCCTTTGCACCATTATCTTTAGACTGCTTTTTATGGCAGAACACCAAGAAATAACAACTATGAAGGAAGCCTAAGTTCTCTGTTTAGACCAATGATGATAAAAGGAGAGTAGATCTTACTTCTTGCTGTTGTAAATTATTCCAGCATTTAAGAGACTCTGGATAAATCTCATCTCACTTCAGCTCTCTGAAAATCACATATCCAGGTCAGATTCATCTGAATCCAGTTAGATACCTCCTTTCCCGGTGCGAGTTAGGAGAGATGAAACCCTCAGCTCCAGAGGAACCCGAGGTCTGAAGATCTGCAGAGATGGCATTTGCATTACAGATCTAAAAAGGAATTACTGTAAACAAGATGCACATTGTATCACTGCCAACAACCTCAGCAGAATTTGAAATCCTGCATCAAGTGTCTAAAATAGAAAATATTAGAAACATCATTCCTGAAAAAAAACACCAAAACCTAAACCACTTTAGGACCCTGTAGGTGAAAATCAACCACTTGAAGGAGACAAACTCTCTGAGTAAACACAAACCTGGTTATTCACTGACTGCTAAGCAATCCTACCTCACACTTAAGTCAGTGAAGAGTAAATTTCTTTTTCTTTTCCAGGCCTTAGTAACAACAATGAATCGTTACCATTGATTTCAGTGCAATTTCTGCCTGAGCAAGGGCTCATGATTCTCAAGGAAATGACAAGTGCTCAACAGCTGAGGTTACTATATCCCCAAAAAGTTGAAACATCCCCCTGGCAAGTTGTACATGAACCCTCGTTTCAAAGCAGTTAACCCACGTACTCTGCACATCCCTCATCTGTGGAACAGACACCTCCTCAAGTGAGTATTCTCCCAAACCACAAAAATTCTGTGTTAATTTTACTTAATTCTTGGCAGGCATTAACTGAAAACACCCTTCATCATCTCCGTCCTGACACCCTTCCTGAGCATTTGTATTCAATCTACGCTCATTGGATGGGAATAAATTAACAGCGTGCTCTCAGCATCCTTCAGTCCTCCAGAAAGTACCCTCTTTCCCCAAATTAACATATTAACAAACACCCACCCTACCCCTGGCATCACTTGGTGGGCAGAAGAGCATTTCAAACCTGCTGGAAACCGAGATCAGCCACCATTCAGCTGAAATAAAGGCCAGCTCTATATTATGCAATCTACATAGTTTTTAGACCAGGCTGCATTCTCGCAGAGCCCAACGCTGAGGAAGCTACAAGATGAAACAAAAGGGAACAGAAAAAAGGAAAAAAAAAAAAAAAGGCAAAAAAAGTTCATTAATCTCAGCCCAAAGGCTGCTTTCAAGTCTGTATTTGCACACTTACGCAGTATTGTCCATTCACCCACACAGACCCGAGCCTGAGCACGCACTCTCAGAATATCAAAGGTAAAGCACCACAAAATTTCCAGCGAGTCAGATCAGTCATTTGGATGAACTAGCAACTAATATGCTCAAAGATACACTCAAAAGGGGTTTATGTTTGGTGGGTTTTTTTAGTTTTGGTTTGCCTTTTTTTTTTTTTTAATTGTGCATGAATAACTCCAGACTGATACAACTCATCTTAAAAAACTCAAAACCAGCTCAACAGATACATTGCCACTGACCATACGGAACAAAACACACAAATTACACCTGACCTTTAAGGATAGATTCATCTCACCCCATTTCCTCTGCTGAAAATGTTGGGGTTTTCCTCTTCCATTTAAGCCCTTTATTAAAACCGCTATGGATCTGGGCGCTTCCAAAGAACGACTGAACCTGCTGGTTCCATCCTGCCATGGCCATCTCACACCAGAGGAAGAACTGCTCTCTGGCAACGTTTGTCACTCCACAACTCTAAAGAAAATGCCTGGTTTGTAGAGGGCTAAAGTTAAACACTTAAAATCATTACTTAGAGCCTCAGCTGGTTCTCGGTGGCTTCGGGCACCGTTGCCATCTCATACCTCAGCCACACAATTCAAACACAGAAAAAGCATCATCATCACTACTTTCTCCAGAGCTCCCACAGACCTTGCAGCATCGATAATGAAAAGGAATATATATCCATAGAAATGCAAGCACTACCTGATTATATCTCCAGACTGCAGATTTTTCACTTACTCATTTACTTTTAAGAGGGTGAGGAAAAGACAGGCAAAACTACAAACCACTCGAGTCCCACCAAGCTGTTCCTCACAATCAACATCACCTTTACATTATCTTTACACTTAATTTGAAATCCCACTCTTCATTTTATTTAGGTCACCCACAAAACCACACCTTCACCTCACCCAAAGAGATGTTTTGTGTGAAAGCCTTCTCCCTGCTCTTCACCTTGCCACGGTGATCGGGATTGCTCTTTCTCAGGCACCTCAAAGACTGACAACAACTCTCTGCTGCAAATGAAAACACTCACCAGGTCTGAAGACTGAAAATGCCAGGGTGGGAGGCAATTCAATTCACCCAACTTCAAATGTTTGCATTCTGGTCTATATACAGCACTCTGGATGTCTACACCCTCCACAACTGCCACTGGAGAGTTATTGACCCAGAGGTGGGCAACGACCCGTCTGAACACATGAAGACAGTTCCAGTAGGGTGAACCAAGCTGCTCTTCCCACTTCAAATCACAGAACAGTTTAGGTTGGAAGGGACCTTAAAGATCATCCTGTTCCAACCCCTCTGCTATGCCATGGGTAGGGATACCTCCCACCACACCAGGTTGTTCAAAGCATTTCCCCTCCAGGGATGGGGCATCCACAGGTTCTCTGTGCAATCTCTGCCAGTGTCTCACCACCCTCACAGTACAGAGCTTCTGCCTGGTATCTAATCTAATCTAAATGACCCCCCTTTCAGTTTAAACCTGTTACCCCTCATCCTATTGTTCCACTCCCTGATCAAGAGTCCCTTCCCATTTCTCCTATAGACCGCCTTTTTGGCTGCCATAGGTCTCCCCAGAGCCTTCACGGGCTTGGGGAGAATCCACCCTTAAAGGTCAATCTGGTGTCATTTTGGATAGTGTAGAATACTCCTGATCGACTCTAGTATCTCAAAGCAGATGGAAGTTTGTGAAGCTCAAACCCTCTTCTTTTTCAACAAAAGTACCCTAAGAAAGAAAAGACACAAAAGTTCAGCAGGACAGAGAGGCTTCTCACTTCCAGACCAAAGGAGAAGGTGACACAACTCTCAGGTACATTATTTGGGTGGGATTTCAGCACGACAGGTAAATTCTCCAGTTTGTCAATACCATGTGAACACCCCATTTTAGGACACCATTAATTACTCTGAAAACCCACAACAGAAGTAAGACTTGACCCAGTCCTCAACTGTGTCCAAGATCTTTACACTGCTGAGGAACAGCCACATTACTGATTCAAATCCAGTATTTGAAGCATTAGTTTTCTCCATTTTTTGTTACACAGCTTAAAAAAAAAACCCTGCTTGAGCAGGAGAGTTGGACCAGATGACCTCTGTAAGGTCCCTTCTAACCTTAACATTCTGCAATTAAATAAAAAGGAAGCTCCTTTAAAGACAACCAAGAAGAACAGGCAAAAAGGTCAATGTTTTAGGGGCTGACCGCCTTCTAAAGACCCCATATTGCAGATGGAAGAACAGGGTAAGGGCAATATTTTAAAAAAAAGATCCACAAAACCAAACATTAAGAATTCATACAATTACATGCTCTTCAAAAAGGGAAGTCATACCAGGACTTCAGCAAAATAAATACAAATTCATTGCCTTTCAAGCCACAAAAAAAAAAAATACTGAGAAATGATCTATTAGGAGAAAATGGTATCAAATACACCAGAAGGATGAAGCTTATCAGAAAATCTGCTGTGACAATAGCTGAAAGAAAGGTAAAAGGCACCCTCAACAAGACAAAGCCACGGGGAGGGGAAAAAACCTCAAAATTACTTCACTGCCACATGAAAACCCAAGTGAATTCACCATTCAGTACGTAACGGTTGAGGGAACTTCCAAGCACTGGAGTCTGTCTGCAGAACAGACACAGAAAGGGGATCCTCTGCCATCAGTTTTAATGTACAGTCACAGGATGGTTCAGGTTGGAAGGGACCTTAAAGATCATCCAGTTCCCACCCCCTGCCATGGGCAGGGACACCTCCCACCAGACCAGGTTGCTCAAAGCCCCATCCAGCCTGGCCTTGAACCCCTCCAGGGATGGGGCAGCCACAGCTTCTCTGGGCAACCTGTTCCAGTGCCTCACCACCCTCACAGGAAAGAATTTCTTCCTGAGATCTACTTGAAATCACCCCTCTTTCAATTTAAAAACCATACCTGCTGTCCTGTCTCTGGGCTGGATGGGGTTTTGAGGAACCTGGTCTAGCAGGAAACATCCCTGCCCAGGGGATGATCTTTAATGTCCCTTCCAACTCCAACTGTTCTGTGATTAGCTGTAAGGAGGAATGTCTTATTAATCAAGTTTTAATTAACATGCTAAGAACATATCCATTTACACACATGAAAAGGTGGACTCCTAGTTAGATCTGTAGTTAGACCCCTTCCATTTAACTTAAGAATAAATTGTGCTGAAAAGGATACGATGCGAGGTCACAGGTCTCTTGAAGAGAAAGCATTAATTGCAGTCACCCTCCTTCCTTTCTCCCAACTCGTTATTATACAGCGTGACTGGGAGAAAAAAAAATGGAAGATGAAATTCAAGTAGATTAATGCAAGGCCCTGCATTTGGGGAGGAAAAAAAAAAAAGCAGATAACTACACACAGAAAATGACGGGTTCTAAATTAGTCTTTCCTGATTAGGGAAGACCTTGAAGTCCCTGCATCCCTGCAGATAGCTTTATGAAAATACAAATTTTCACAGGGGCCAATAACAGGAGCAGTGAAAAAAACCACAACAGAATCTCAGGAGTAATTAGGGAGGGCACAGAGAGCGTCACAGAAGCAGCAGGGTGACAATGGGGACACTGCATTCGGATCCTGAACTCTGCACGTTGTTTTGGTGTCCCCCCCAGTCTTAGCAAGGGGGTAACACACCAACATGACAGCAAAGATGAGATTTGGGGAACAGACTGCACACGAGGAGAGATAAATCAAGCANCACCACAGGAGCAAGAGACTGGAGCTGTGCCACAGGAAAACCAACCACGTGCCCTCTTCTCACACGTTCCCCTGAGCTGCAGACACAGGTCAGCATCAGAAAAACGATTCTATGCCACAGGTCCTTTTGATCTGACCCAGATTTCTTAATACTGCATTAGCTGTTTGCTGTGTTCTTGTTTCCTAATACTAACAAGTAACAGCTAAGGTAATTTCCTACACTTAATTATCTAAAACCAGTGAATGCTTGATCGTGGAGATTTATTCATTTGCCTAATTTCCCCTATTCAATGTTATTTTGCAGCCCTGAAGAGAAGGACATGGGAGGGGTGGTGGATGAGAAGGTCAACGTGAGCTGGCAGTGAGCACTGGCAGCCCAGAAAGGCAACCCCATCCTGGGCTGCATCAAAAGAAGCGTGACCATGGGAGGTGATTCTACCCCTCTGCTCTGTGCCCGTGAGACCCCACCTGGAGTCCTGTGTCCAGCTCTGGAGTCCTCAACATAGAAAGGACATGGACCTGTTGGAACAGGTCTAGCAGAGGCCCACAAAGATGATCAGAGGGATGGAGGACATGCTGAGGGAACTGAGGATGTTCAGCCTGGAGAAGAGAAGGCTCTGGGGAGACATTATAACAGCCTTCCAGTATCTGAAGGGAGATAAAGGAGAACTGGAGAGGGGCTTCCAGTATCTGAAGGGAGATCAAGGAGAACTGGAGAGGGGCTCGTCAGGGAGTGTAGTGACAGGACAAGGGGTAACGCCTTTAAATTGGAAGAGAGGAGGATTTAGCTTAGATACCAGAAAGAAATTCTTTGCTGTGAGGGTGGCGAGGCACTGGAACAGGTTGCCCAGAGAAGCTGTGGCTGCCCCATCCCTGGAGGGGTTCAAGGCCAGGTTGGATGGGGCTTGGAGCAACCTGGTCTGGTGGGAGGTGTCTCTGCCCATGGCAGGGTGGTGGGAATTTGATGATCCTTAAGGTCCTTTCCAGCTCTTAACCATTCCATGATGCTAAGATTGTCTATATACTGGTTATGCAGAGAGTGATAAACCACTGAGTTCCAACCAAGTTGCTTTCCGAGAATACAATGACAAATGCCGCGCTGTGAGGAAAGTAGGTCTAGTCCTTTTAAATGTTAAAGCATTCCCTTTCCTACCTTTTTCAAACGTGAAATTATAAATACACAGCTGATGAAGAATGACACTGCATCTTACATATGAAATTACCCATTCCTGTAGCATTTTTTACAACGACTCCATACTTAAAAAGGTGTACCAAAACACCCCGGTGAAATTACTACAAACTCGACTGTGCCACGCACAGAAAGGGGCATTCCCACTTCTGCTTCTGGCAGGACTTGGTACCATTTCAGCTCTTCTTTCCACAGGGATCCGCACTGGGATCTGTTCCCAGCAATGTTCAAGGAATTCATAAATGACACGAAAAGGGCTCAACAGTGAGATGACAACATCTGTTGATGCTACCAAGTTATTCACTGTAGCAAAGACTGAAAGAGTAGGGAAAAACTGAAAAAGGGCTACATGCAGATTATTGACTGGATGATAAAATACACCAGGGAAATTCAGTAGTGACATTCATGAAGGATCTCAATGAAATGAAGCTTTAAGTAGGAAAATTGGCAGTGGGGAAAAACTATTCCAACCACGTATAGGTCAACAGGCTCTGAATGGACTCAGCACCTGGGGGAGGCTGAGGTCTAGAAAATTAATCTTGTCACAGAGATAGTGGATCGGGATGAATTACCTAAGTCTCTTCTAGTAGAAGTGGATTTTAAATGGCATTCAGCTTCAAAACATACCAAGAGTACGGTTCCTCACTCACCAGGCTGCCATCTTAAAGCTGTGGAATCACAGGGTATTACACTTGCTAACACTTCTAGTGGCTTGAAAGGGAGATTTAACAAATTCTGAAGACAGATCCAGTAGACACCATCAAAAAAAGCTATCCAGCTCAGTAATTCCCTGTACTATACATGTCTAGAGATAAAAGAATGCGCAGAAGGAGGACCCTATACTCTCATTTTGTTGCTGTGCTCCTCAGTTACCCACCTATGGCCATTGCTGGAGACAACCTACTGTTCTAGATGCCTCTAGAACAGTTCCTTTTCTACTCTTACACTCAGTACCTCTCCTCCCTAAGTCATTTTGTCTAACACAGGTATAGTGTCCTGAAAAAACTCTCAAGTGTTATCACCTCCTCCATGCCTGTTATAAATATCCAAACACTCACTGTAGATAGCAACTTAAAGCCACATACCACCTCACTACCAAATAAAGATACTGTAATTCTGAAGTCTTCATTTTTTAATAGCCGGAGAAGATACGCAACTTAACGTGAGGAATTCAAACCACAAAGGGGGAGTTGGGAATAGGTATTATTAGGAACAACTCTGCTGCTATAAAAATATTTTACTAGTTATTTCACCGATTATAAAGAAAGCTAAACTGGTCCTAGAATGATGACCAAGCAGATTGACCTTTCTATTCTGTTCTGGACTTTTTGCATAATTTGTCAGGGTAGTCCCCTGAATTCCACTAAAAAAACCACATCCAAAACATGCAGCAGCAATAGGGTTTTTTTTTTGGAGGGGGGAGAGAGAGGGATCTTGCAACTAAGCCTATGGTCTATCATTTAGTAGATAATTCTATCTACAAAACCATTAAAAGCACAATGCTCATTTGATCTTCATAAACCACTCGCTGACTTCAGTACAGCAGAACAGTTCTCTCATTCTGAAAAGGTTCTGTGGTTGCTGTCACCGTAACTGTTCTCAGAGCAGTGGCTGGTCACTGAGGCAGCTCCACAGAATACATCAGAAACCAATGCATTTTCCTGAGTTTCACACTTTTATACTGATAGGCAAAAATCACATCCCGCAGTGATGCATCACCGCTTCTGGGCAGGTGATTTTAACTCTCTTCTGATCTCCAAGGAGTTAAGAGAGATCTCCAAGGAGCAGAGACAGTCCTAAAAAACTTAAGATACACCACTCACATAGTGTCCCAGTGACTGATACTGCCAGAGGTTATTCTCATTCTCTGGGAAGGTGAAAAACTTCTCTACAGCATATTAATGAGATGCTCGATGTGTCTACCCAGCCTGATACACCCCAAAACCTTCAGAGATGTAGGGATCAAGCTTGTGAAGTAAGGCCTAGGTGAAAAGGTCCATTCGTTATTTGAGTTCCCGCTTCTTAAGAGCTGGAAGGTGATTTACTGCTTTATTGCTCTTTCCCTGCACTTCCTTTACATTTTCCCTCCACTCTGAAGGAAAAAGTCCCTTTGAAAAATCCCAACCTGGATTTCCAAGCGACAAGAGGTAAGTTTTATCTATTCCAGGAAACAGTCTTACTTAATGAAATGAATGAATATTTTAGTGACACTTTCAGACTACCACACTGTAACTGACTCTTGATACAGTTGTTCTGACAGTATAGAAACAGGGGACAAATGGAATCACTGTACCAAAATCATCTAAGAGAATTACTTTCTCACTATTTCCCATTTTTTTCCTTTCCAAAAGATGTCAAATTACTCCAACATGGAGCATAACATAAATCTTCTGCTACAGAAAGAGGAATATAAAGGAAAATTTACTTTTTTGCAGGTACATGCAGTGCTAATTCTTAATAGCCAAGGTTGCAAAACCGACCTCTAGGGTGACACTGGCTCACTTTCAGAAACGAAAAATTATTGAACTAATCACTTCTCCTAAGTTTCTACTCCCCTGCATTCCTGTAAAATTTCTCAGGGATAAAGATCATTAAAACATAAGCTATATACAG
Source organism: Nycticryphes semicollaris (assembly GCA_013400055.1). Lineage (NCBI taxonomy): Eukaryota > Metazoa > Chordata > Aves > Charadriiformes > Rostratulidae > Nycticryphes > Nycticryphes semicollaris. Next base: position 39,624 of record VXBJ01003178.1, on the reverse strand, counting down.
AACACTGGAAATCAATTCTGCCCAGCCACTGTATTTTCTTTCACACAGTCCAGTTGCCTAAATTTAGCATGCGTGGTTTTATTTCTATTAGAAACTATGGTAACAAACTCCATGTGGCTTCTCCAGTATCCTTGATACTGAACCACAGGCTTCTGCATGAAGTCTGGAAAAATCGCCAGGGTCAAATGTCCAAGTCTGGAAAAAGGAGGATGAGTAAGTGGGTTGCACCAGGAACCAAGTGCAATTCCACTCAGCATGGGAAGCTCTGGATTGGGAATGAAATACGGAGGGGACAAAAAGCATACACGAGTTTCACATAGAAATACATCTAATTACACACTTGAGGTTTCTGAAACATTAGATATCTAGGCTAAATTAGTGGCTCAACCATCAATGGAAAGTCTCTTTTCTACAGGTATGTCACCCACTTCAAGGGGGTCTGGAACAGGTACCTTCAGGGAGATGTTCATCCTACCTGCTGTTCACCACCTGCTTCAGCAAGGCTTGGAAATCTAAGTTGCAAGAGAAGAATCCCTGGAGGTGTTCCAAGGCCAGGCTGGATGGGGCTTTGAGCAACCTGGTCTGGTGAGAGGAGTCCCTGCCCATGGCAAAGGGTTGGAACTCGATGATCTTTAAGGTCCCTTCCAACTCTAACCATTCCACGATTCTATGATTTTAAGACTCTCACACACAGCATTTGAGCTAAAACAGAACTGAGGTACTGGTATATGTTCAGTATGTTTTCTAGGGGTGTTCAAGATCAAACTTCTCTTCTGTGTACACTCTCAGGTTGGGAATCCTGCACTACTTTGCAATTGCTACCTTGCTAGTACGTTACAGAGAATCACAGAATGATACAGGGTGAGGAAGGTGCCTCTGGAGATCTAATCTAACACCCTTCTTCCATAGCAGGCCCTCCTAGAGCAGGCTGCACCAGAACACATCCAAGTGGGTTTTCAGTGGCTCTAGAGGCAAAGACACCACCACTTCCCTGGGCAGCCTGCTCTTACACAAATAATACACCCTGTCACAACTACCTGCTTCCATCTCATGCTTTGTGGAAGACTAAAGATCTGCATCCATGGTCCACACACTCCGACTACCCTTATTACCCTTATTCCACTCACACCATGCCTCTATTTTTTATCATCTTCGCTGTGCTTGGTGCAGCACACTCCTTTCACACGTGAAAACGGGATTTGGCTCCAAAAATCTTTGTTTTTTTTCCCCCCTTCAGCTCTACACTGAAAGGAACTGAACAGCCTGAAGAATTGCTTCAGAAAGAAAATCAATTTGACAGTTAAGCCATGGTGACAATGAACCAATGAACTGGAAATCAAGTATTAGGGTTGAAAATTGCAGTTGTGCTCACACTGGTACTGACAAGTATTAGCTTCTGAAATTCTTTAATAGCTGTAAAAGGTAACAGTGGTTACTGGAGAGGTTCTGTTTGTATTCCCTCAAATCACAAAGCTGCCACCACGCAATTCTTATTTCTTCTTGGACCCACCATACCTAAAAAAACAATGATCCTCTTGTGCTGTGGAAGGGACGGAATGTGAAATCCCATCCACATCCCAACAGAATCCCACAAACATTTTGGCAGGAAAAATTTATTATGTAAAGCCCAGATGGCATCCCAAATATTTTTACTTCAAAATTTAGAACTAAATTTATTTCTTATTTTTCTTAAAATAAACTACACCAAAGCATCACACTTACAATTAACTGTATAAAAGCATCACTCTAGGTAGCCAGACTGAACTAAACAGTTATTTGGACTATGGGAAGAACCTTAATGTGGCTTTCTTCGTTTAACTTCATTGTCAGAAGTGAGTAATTTTTCTCTATTCAAGTATATTTGAATGACTGGCAGAGAAGGAAGATGTAATAGATGCATCCAGTAACATACTATACTTTGAGAAGAACTTTGCCAGCTATCTAAAGCCTAACAGCTTTCCCATAAACTTTTGTAGCAGCGTTTCAAACCTTCTGAACCACATTTGTTATTTTTTTGTTATTCTAATGGAGTTCTTTTGCTTACCTTTGGTTTCCCCGCTACCCAATTTCAGCTCTGAATCTGGGAATGCAGTCTTCAGGATAGTTTTAGCTGCTGCTTTAACCAAAGCAGCTAAACCCGATTATCAGTGCGGTTTCAACATCAACTTAAATCACTGCGTCCCCTTTAAATTATGGGATAAAGATCGATTCTCGATTCTGACTGTCATTTTGCAGTGAGCCCACTCCTACATTCCTTTTATATCCATCACTTCAGTGAATGCCAAAGAAATCTCAGTGTACTTGGCATGAAGGCTGCACTTCCTATATTTATGCTCCCACTAATGTATGCTCCGTTTTAGTCCTTACCAGCTTAAAAATCATCTGCGAGGAAAGACAGTATAAAGTGCAAAGCAGTTAATGCAACTGTTTGACTGCCATGAAATATTGTTCACAGCACCTTTCCCTCATCATCTTTCTCCTGCATTTTCTGTTTAAATATAACCAGAAAAAACAAAGCACAGAATCACAGAATGGTTAGAGTTGGAAGGGACCATAAAGACCATCAAGTTCCAACCCATACTAATTTTCTTATGTTAATAACATACAGTCATGTTAGGATTGTTGCTCCTACTCAAACTTTCAGTACCTCCACAAAATAAACCAGGACTTTTTAATTGTACTACCTTAACTTTGCCGGCAGAAACACATTTGGTTCTTCAAGATAGATGAAAACGAAGCGCTCTCTCCAGGCAAGGAATCCTTGTATCTGGCTCACTAACACTTCATCCTTTTTAATTATTCCACAGGTGGTTGCCTTGGCAACTGCCAAGTAGCTCTTGGATTTGAGGGATCCAGCATGAGAAAGTAAGAAGCCTTTGTAGCCACGGCATTCGGATCTGTGTTGGCAGCAGCAACAGGGTAAACGGAACGGTCGTGAAAACCTGAAAGAAATGGTTAAAAGTCATTTTAATTAATTTAATCGCTCAATTTAAAAAAAAATAAATAAGAAATCAAATACATTGAACAGTGGTAGAACCTCAGAGGCTTCTGAGAAATACGGCTTATGTAGCTTTCCAGCACAGACTGGATTTCACCTTCGGGAGGACAGCACTGAAATGTTCATGCCGAAGGAGCTCACGAGTTCAGCTTTCAAGATCAAGCAATATGAGATTTTCCTCAGCTCCACCAGAGACCTTGCTGAAGTGTCTGGTCAAACCGCCTGAAATTCAGTGCTATTGTTTTTCTTTGAATAAAAATAGAGTAACTAGAAATAGCTCTCATCACGAATGCTGAATCACTGTATTTTGTACCATAAAGCAAATTGCTTCAAACTTCATTTAGCCTTTAAAACTAGGAAAGTTTTGTTTGCTTAAAACACAATTAAAAGCCCAGCAAAGCATCTCATTCTGCATTCATGTAGCTTTTTAGAAGAAGAGAAAATTTTCCTTGCCCTTCCCGATTTCTCACCATTTCAGAAGCTGACCATTTGCATTTTGAAAAAGAAAAGAAATAAATCAAAACCAAACCAAAGCAAAACCTGGTTATATTTTCTGTCACATAATTGCGTTTCCTGCCACTGGTCAAAGTTATGTATTTCAGTTTTTCAAAAAAATAATAACATAAAAGATCTTTTTTTCTTTGCTTGCTCACATTCAACTTGTTAACAAGAAACGGGTTAACACTTGGAAAAGTAATTTTCACTAAAACTATCAATCATGCAAATGGCAACTCCTGCACCCAGAGGCTTTCTCATCAATGCCAGGGAGGATCTATTAATGTGCCCAACCTCACAAGGCTTTCTCAAGCCATCACTCAAATACGAGGCGTGTATTTGGATGCGCGGCATCGACAAAACTGACTGACAGGACCCTCAAGTTGAACAGCACCGTGGAGGTGGACTTGCCCACACCGTTCCATAACGGGCCACCTAAAAGTCACAGTACGTTTGTTAGTTCCAGAGCTGAGCTTTACTAGAACGAACTAGAGTAAACACATCTTTATTTCACAGGGAAAAAATAAACAGACTGAAGCGAGGTAACAGGAGTGAAAGGGTTTATGAACAATCTCCCCAGTGCCCATTTCGTCCCTCCAGGGCAGGTCCTCTCCTTCAGGCTTGCTCTCAGCCCAGCCACTCTGCATTTTTCTGACCTGTAGAAAACACCACGGAGCCCACTTTGGTCCCAAGGGAAAACAACTGCTTCTGTGTCCCATTTCACAGGCCTCCCTCTTCTACTCCTCCTCGTCTTCTCTTCTCCTGACGGGCACCTCCAAAACCACAACAGATCTCAGAACCACTTAAAACTCATCTTTTAAGTTCCTGAATAGCCACCAAATTATACCGCCACCTTCCCTCTTTCCTGCCTTTTCAAATCCCTTGCTTGACTGAAAATTATGATAGTAAGCAATTTCCCTTCTCTTTCTTCTTCCAAGCCCACCAAGGGCAAACAATATTTAAGCAGTCCAACACAGGTTGCCTCTTCCCTGGTAGATTCTGGAGCTTTCTCCTTGCTTTCTCCTGCCCAGTCTTTTCAAGTCACGAAGTTTGCCCCTTTATGAGCAAGGTTTCTGAAAGATGAGCTGACAAAAAACCAGGGGTTTTCTTTCCCTTGTTTTCCAGCAGTTCCAGAAATGAGTCCTGTTTAATAATTCCCAGATGCAACTTAGGATGAACATGAGTTTTCTCAACTCCCCTGTCCCCTGAGATCAAGCTACACTTGCCATCTACCTCCATCCAAACTGCCTCCCTCCCAGTCCATCAGCTTTGGGTTGGGTTTGCCTCTTGGAGGGATTCTGCCTGCAGAAGTGAAATGCTAAAATACCATGGAATACTGAGAGCATTTTCTCCATTCCCTCCCTTCACAATTACAGATACCATCTCCTACGTGTCCTGTTAATGCAGAAGAAAACCCAGTTCTCCCAAGTGTCTCTGACAGACTGAGTCTCCAAAGCCTCAAAATGACCTTTTTAGCCCAAATGGCCATATCTTTTGAGGAAAGCTAGGGTTTTTTGGGTTTTTTTAATTCCCTGTTTCAGGTATCTTGACACAACTCTCAAGCTCATCTCACTACTTATCACCTCACTTGGTTGCTTCTCATAAGGTAGACAGAAGAACCTTATCTACAGTATGAACTAAGACTGTTAATCATCAAACAGTTTAGGTTGGAAGGAACCTTAAAGACCATCTAGTTCCAGTCCCTGCCCTGGGCAGGGACACCTTCCTACTAATCTATCATTGTTCCAGACCAAATTTGGTACCTGACCAATTCCCCAGCATTTAACCCACTGAGATGTTTCCAAAAACAGAGCATCCACTTCCCAACAGCCTCTAACGCTTTCCATTTCCATTTGCCTTATTCTCAGTGCAGTATCATCCAGAGACTATTTCAAAAGTTGTGCTGCGAAGCTGCTTCTACTTCCATTTAAATCCTATGTCCTTCTAAAGACACCTCTCAGTAAGATGACTTCTAGAGTCTTCACCTGTAGGCGGTGATGGAGCTATTGTATCTTTTCCCTACCCTTATCATCCCATAGCAAATAAATAATTTCAGAGGCTTTAAGTGAGGCCTTGCTTGCTCATTTTTTAAAAAGTATTTTGGAAACCTTTGTAAAACTTATTTATATCAAACATATACATTTTGACACGTACTCTTCACATGCTCTGTTTCTGTGAGCAATTTCTGCCCTGGTTTATCTTTGCCATGTTCCTCCTGCCCCAGTTTCTTAATCCCATCCAGTGATCTGACTTGGTTCTTGGGCTCCTGGACTGCCTTGCTGTTCCCTATAGATAAAGGTCATACATTGGAGCCACGAGACTAATCCAATGCCTGGCTCTGATTTCTTTTCAGTTTGGTGTCATTTATCCCTCTCAGCTGCTACAAAGACACCAGGATCAACAAGGGAACTCCCAAAAGCTAAGCCTTTGAAGAAAGGGACACCACACTCTCTGCATCTCTTTTCTAGACTTGAAGGAATGGTTCTGTGCTGCTGTCTCTTCAAAATATGAAGAACGAACTTCTGTCTCGGTCTTCAGAGGACCTACATCTTTGCACACTTCAAGCTTCAGCCCCTGAGCCCAGGGCTGTCTCCAGATTCCCATCTTGTCTCCGACACCACCATTTTGAGACCCCAAGTCACCAAGCGCTTGGGGGAGCTGCCTGCACCCTTCTTCAGAGCAACCACCATCAGAATATTAAAAGCACTGTACACTGCAGAGCTCGGTGCTTTTAGAAAAAATACATAAAGCATGGAACCTGAGCAGTAAAACTAAAAGCAAAATGAGTAGAAGACTGTTAAAGTACCTTCCCCAGTCCGCTGGGGTGTCAGGGGTTTTTTTCAGGCTTGTTCTCAATCCATTATCAACCTAGTTCTGCATAATCCCTATGCATCCCTGAAGGAAAGCTTCTGTTTCCGTGTCTGAGCATTTACTGAGACTGTTCACTGCTTGCTCCTCAGTCTCCATTCCTGACGCAGGCTCCTTTCTGACTAGTCTGTACCCTGTCCTCTGAAAAACTGTCCCTCGGAAAAAGGCTCAGATGCTCTCAGGGAAACCCAGAATCTCCCTCCTACCAGAGACTTGTACATGATGGACAATACAGCAACCAGGACCACACAAGTGGGAACCTTCCTCCCATTGTAGTCAGCAGAGATGCAGAGAATCACAGAATGGTTTGGGTTGGAAGGGACCTTAAAGAATATCTGGTTCCAACTCCCCTGCCATGGGCAGGGACACCTCCCACCAGACCAGGGTCCTCAAAGCCCCATCCAGCCTGGCCTGGAACCCCTCCAGGGATGGGGCAGCCACAAATTCTCTGGGCAACCTCTTCCAGTGCTTCACCACCCTCACAGGGAAGAATTTCTTCCTGATATCTCACCTAAATGTCCCCTCTTTCAGTTTAAAACCATTAACCCTCATCCTATCGCTACACAGGCCTGTAAAAAACAGTCCCTCTCCAGCTTTCTTGTAGGCCCCCTTTAGATACTGGAAAGCTGTTATGAAGGTACTAGAAAGCTGCTACAAGTAATTCAGACGCCATTCCTGATGCATCCCTCCATCAGGGTTTTCAAAAAGGACCAAGGAAGGTCAGATTGCCAAAACTTTAATTAACAAGACCACACTTCTTAATTGCCTTTTTCCTCTGTGGAAATTCCCATTTAATTCATGTCAGTAAGGTATCTTCAAGCTACAACCACACTTTTTGGTGCAGAGTTCTTCATCCTGTTCTTGGTTTCATCCAAAGCTGAATAAATACGTTTGGAAAACAACGACCTTAAACTTCATTTTAAAGTTGTGGTTTCTCTTAAGTTACGATTTCTTTTCTCTTAAAAAACATCTTTACTATTTGCTACGCACAAAACCAATACACAGCCACGACCCCATTCCTCAGTGGAACCCAGAAAGCTGATGTTTTCTTGATAATTGTACTTCTGGCATCTGAAGGAGGGAAGCAAAGGGATCCTACCACGTGCAAGACCTCCTTTGAATTTTTTTTTCAATGTTTTTAAATTGTATATATTTTAGGTCATATATACAACAGCAGAGGCACTGTGGAGGAGAGTGAGCCTCACTGCCCACTTGGGAAAATAAAGTTAAAACCTCCCATTAATTCCAAAGGCAGTAGAGTAAGGTTCCAGAAGCAATTCATCATTTGAAACTCTTTCCAAGCAAACAACGACAAAAAACTCCAAACAAACAAAAGCACTGTCTACTGATCTTCCCTTCTTAGATCCTTTATTTTCCACCTGAAAAGAAGTTAAATAGTATTTTAGCAAAATGAGTCAAACCCAAATACCTTTTTTGAGAAAGCTTGTCAATAATTTTGTGGTTTACTATTTGAAATACAATAAAGGGAAAATAGCAGCAATCTTCTGAACACTTTTATGGCTGGCAAGAATCCCATCCTTTCACACAGATTTCTAAAGAAAGAAATGACCCTACATTGTGAAAAAAAGCAATATTGATATTTACTGTGGTGATTTCTTTAAGGTTTACTTGCAAGCGTTGGGTAAATAAAAAGGCATCTTTCTCTGAAATTATTCTGAAGTACAAACATGTAAATTAGACTGCAAAGGCTTCTTTAAACTCTTCCAGCTCCAGTGAGGATTATCATAATTTTGCTGTTTTACAGCTCTACCAGCCTAATATGTATCTGCACAATGAATACTGAAACAAGATGAAAAAGAACAGAAAAGACACACTTTTCTGTCTTCAATATAAACCTAAAGTGAGAATTCTAAATAAGAAATGTGGGAAACTCCCCTATAAAAACTACAGGTGGCCAGAGTATTTTCACTCAAAGTTTTTGTTTGTTTGTTTGTTTGTTTGTTTTTTTACAGATTCAACAGAAAAAAATAAATTATACAAAAGAGATGTAAAAAGTATCATCAGGACACAAGACACTTTGCCTGGAACAGGACTGCTCAAGAACAGATGCCAACCTGCAACGGCATAAAGGGATCTGAGAAGGCAGGTAGCAAAGCTGGGAGGCTCAGTCAACTGGAAACAAAGGCAACAGATCTCAAGTGAAGCATTTTCCTCAGTCTCCATCAAAGTGGTAGCAACAGCTCTGATGAATTGGGCTGTTAAGGGCTCCTAAACAAAAATGGACAGGTAAAGAGTTACAGAATTCTCTATGTTGGAAGGGACCTTGAAGATCAAAGTCCAACCATCAACCTAACACTGACAAAAGCACCACTAAATCATGTCCCTCAGCACCACATTTACACATCTGTTAAATACCTCTAGGGATGGTGCCTCAACCACTTCCCTGGGCAACCTGTTCCAATGTTTGATAACCCTTTCCATGAAGAAATTTTTCCCAATAAGCAATCTAAACCTTCCCTGGTACAACTTGAGGCAGTTTCTTGTTGTCCTATCACCTGTCCCTTGGAAAAGAGAGAGAGTTCTCCCTCACTACATCCTCCTTTCAGGGAGTTGTAGAGAGCAAGAAGGTCTGCCCCTCAGCCTCCTTTTCTCCAGGTGCAACAACCCCAGTTCCCTCAGCTGCTCTTCACAAGACTTGTGCTCCAGATCCTTCACCAGCTTCATTGTCCTCCTCTGGAAGAGATTATTCTTGTAGAACAGGCCTCTACAACCGTGTTTATCAGCCTAAAATGAGATCTGCGCCGGCTAGAACCTGTGAAGATAAATTCCTGATGGAATAATACACAGATTATCCCAAACCAAATCCACCTCAAAAGAAAGGGGAATACTTTTTAATCTTCAGTAAATGCAGGTTTTGCACTGTGCTGCCAGAAGAGACACGGAATCGTTGTGTTGAATAGTAAAAACCAGTGACTACATGCTTCATCCGTTCAGCGTTGTTGCCTAAACAATACTGGAAATCTTTCGGGAAGAAAATACAGCACAATTTTATATAACAACCTCCACTATAGTAAGAGTCTCTTGTAAACTTAAATGCAAGCAGAAAAAAAAAAAGTATGTTGACAGCACTAGGGAAAAAAAAAATAATCAGTCACCACTTTCAGCAGTATCTGGAAGAGATTTTTTTTTTCCCTTATATAGAGAACAACATCAGTAAGTGACGCCCCAGAAGACTGGTACATACTCTGACGTTATAGTACACGCAGAGGGACAATCGTCACAGTGTTTTGCGTAGGTTTGGAGCCACCCCCTTGCCCAGATTGGATAATCTTGTGTTGCTGGGCATGACTTGTCCCTGGCATCTCGCTCTTCGCAGCTTCAGTCCTTTCCTTCTGCACCTCAGAAAACTGCAGCCCTTCCTCAGACTAGAGAGGAATCCTACACAGCTAGAGGAACACTGATTTATAAAGGCTGATAACACTCTTACTAAAACAGACAACAGATCATTCAAAGCATGAGAGCTGGAACAGAGATTTCCTACCAACTGCTCTCACAACAGAGATAAACATTCAGCAGAGAGCAAAAAAAACAACCCACTGACATTTTATTTATCAGGAAGTTCACCTGGTTGAGTATTAGATAGGCTTTCAACAGCCAGGTCTTAAGGCATCCCATTAGCTAATGTATATCCATTTGTATCTTTAAGACTTGAGGGGTTTTTCTGGAAAAAAAAAAAAAAAAAAGAGTTTACTAAATACTGTCCTCACATACTGTGAATTTTCACTTTCAACCTGCTAACACAGAGTAATTTGCTTCACATAAGCCCTCTAGTGAAACAATTCAAAGCCTTTTACCCTTGATTAATAGTTGCCAATTACTACAACACAATTTCATCAACAAAATTCATGTTACTACCTTGACAATAGTTGCTTCCAAACAGCTTTTGCTACATCAGATAAGTGCATTTTTTAATTCCACTGTTCTGATGTGCAAGTTGTGATGTTAAGACCATGAGGACCAATCCCCAGATGCAGACACGCTGTTGGCTACGGAGCAACATGTGCCACCGTTAGAACACGATTATTCCCTGCAGAAAATGGCCAAGAACTAACAGCTGAAAGTAACTCCATGGTCTCACCGTCTGCTGTTGGGACAGCCACCGAAACAGGCAGCTTCACCCATTTTTCATCCCTGACTGTTTCCACCTCTTCATTTGTAACAGCACCCTCCAATGCAGCTGTGCCATGAGCAGAATCACAGAATGGTCCAGGCCAGAAGGGACCTCTGCAGTCATCTAGTCTGACCTTCCCACAGTCAGCAGGGACACCCCCAACTACACCAGGTTGCCCAGGGCCTCATTCAGCCTCCCCTTGAATATCTCCAGGGAAGGGGCCTCAACCACCTCCCTGGGCAACCTGTTCCACTCTTCCACCACCCTCACAGTAAAGAACCTAATATCCAGTCTAAATCTGCTCTTCTCCAGCTTGAAGCCATTGCCCCTCATCCTGTCACTACAGGCCTTTGTAAACAGACCCTCCCCAGCCTTCCTCTAGGCCCCTTTCAGGTACTGGAAGGCTGCTCTTAGGTCTCACCTCAGCCTCCTCTTCTCCAGGCTGAAGAACCCCAGCTCCTTCAACTAAGATCTTAGTCCTGACCTTATCAAAATCTGATTTTGCTGTTGTGGTTGCTGGTTCTGCAGTGGGTTCACTCTACAGCCGTAGAAGGACCAGGCCAGGACCAGTGCTCCGGCCAGAGCAGCTGGCATCAAAGCAGGGACAAACTGACTGCTTCTTTCAGCAGCTCTGATGTCAGCTTAAAATCCTCATGAAACTACAGAAAACCAGAAACTAGACATATTCAAGCTAGAGACGCAGTAAAACACAACAAAAAAAAAAGAAAGCACAGACTGTTTAACCAATAGAACACGTTACTAAAAGAGATATCAAAACCTTCATTTCTAAGTAACTTCAAAGACGTTATGTCTTTCTGAAAAACATTTCCAACAAATGCCTGTTAATTTTTCAGTCAAGCACAAGCTACTGAGCTCAAAACTGGGAATAACAGTTACATGTAATGACCTGCAATACTCTTAAATGTCAGACTAAATTATCTAACAGTTCCTTCTGCCTGGTGTCTTTGAAACATATATATATTTTAGCTCTCTCCCCCGTTGTGTCAGATCAGCACGATTTAACAGTTGGAAGCAAAAGAGTCAAATTTAACAATATCCCTGCTTGGAACTCGTCCAGGGGTTGAATGAGATTACTTCATGTCGAAAGAAGAAGCTCTAACATTTGATCTGGAATTCGTACCTCGTTAGAAGGGAAGCAGCAGAAGTCTCGCTTGTTCCTGCTACCGAGCCGGCGGTGAGGGAGAAGGAGCCACTTTGTGCTAGAACCAGTCACCGACCTCGTCAAAACCCTCAGCTGCCAACGTGGTGAAATGATAATTTTGCCTGCCACGGGCAGCCAGCCTCAGAGAGGAGGCATCTTCACGTTCAGAAGCACTAAGTAGGAGGGTCAAATAAGAAACCCGAGCTTTCAGCATCTTTCTTCATGCTTCAGTACGTTATGGGTGAAGGGAGATGCTTTCCCTCTGCCTCAGTAACTGTGTAGTATTTGGTTCTTTGAGCACAGACACCACAAAAAAATTCAAAAAAAGATTAAAAAAAAAAAATCTGTAACTTTTCAAGACATGTAGCATTTGGCAGCATTTCCTAACTGTGGAGTGACTGAGATGAGCTCATTTAGCACAATTTTGAAATACATGTATTATTTTCTATACCTAAGCCTATACGCTTTGGAAGGCAATGAAAGGAGGGAGAGGGGGAGATGACACAGTGCGTGGCCTGAAGAGCGTGGCCTCCTGCCAGCGCCCACACACACTTCTCCTCTCTTTTTTCAGCCTCCATCGTATACACACAGCCCCTGGAAATTAAAACAATCTTTCCAGGGCAAGCAAGAGCATTTTCCTAGTGCTGCCAACTTCTGCTGAAATTCTGTTTTCATTTTAAAATAAAGATTATGCTCATTCAACCACAAGATAGTTAACTTACGTAGCACCACCTGTCAGAGAAGTAGAAATGGAGCAGGCAGGTACAGGGCAGGGAAACAAGATTATTTAAAATCCTCTCCTGCTTTCCGTGCGACCAGCACCTTTCAGCAAAGTGGAATTAATCACCACCACTGGCAAACTGCACTTTAAAATTCAACCCAGGGAGACAGAATGTGGGTTGGAGAAGCGCGGTCAGGTAGCGGGGAGAAGAGTCATCGATACTCAGGACGTAAAACAAGTGCTGGGAGATACAGGATCATCACTTATCACACCTAAATGCTGTTTGGCATTTCAGACCTTGAAAACCAAATGTAAACAGCTACTGTAAGCTAAGATACCACACAAAAACATCTTAACCACCAGGAGGCTTTAAAGTCCTATTACAAGTTCTACAACTTCACATCCTCTGTTGCAGGTTTGCTCTTTCAAGTGGCTCAGTTGTGGGATTTCAGACACAAGCTCCTCAGCAGAATGAGCTGCACGTAGCTTACACTGGAGGTCAACCAGTTCAGCACCAAAATCCAATGCTACATAAACAACAGGGTTAAAGAGGTTTGTATTGTTCAATAATATTAACTAGAGTTTGCAAAAAAGTAAATATCTTACAGTGCAGTTTTTAATAACCCATAAAAAGAAAAGGTATTTCCTTCTTTCAGAAAACGAACACCCAAAATTACCAGCCTTCAGAAAACATACAGGTAATATTAAGAGGCACCAGCAACCAAAGAGTGAGAGAGAAGTCATTTTTGTAGTGTTTAGTTCCAGTACTGATTGCCAGACAGTTTAAGAAGGAGCTTGAGTTAGTTCAGGGACAAGCAGCATCCTACTCATCTAACAAGCAAGTCATCAACTGCTTATTCGTTAGGCCGAGGAACAGGCCTAATTAAACCATTTTCAGCTTGGGCTGATTTGGTTGTATCAACACAAGCTAAAACTAGCTTGGGAATCAAAGCAGAGCACTGCAGACATCGCTGGTACTGCTGAGGAAGCATGTAAAAAGGAGGCCAGAGGCATAAATCAACTTGAATTCAGTAGGGAACTACTGATCACATCATTCATCCCTAAGCATATAGATTTAAGTGAGGCGTTTTTGTAAATGGACATACTTTAAAAAAAAAAATAAACAAATAAAATAGAGAATTCTTCTGTTTTAAGAGCCAGACTGGAGTTGTTCACCGTGGAATGATTCCGGTTTGATCCATGCTGACAGCATCCTGATGGCACAGGAATTCTGAACCACATCCGTCCCTGTGCTATCATGTTTACGGGCCAAGTAGTGCAAAGGTCAGAAATGAATGTACCCAGAAGACAAAAGACATTCACTCTTATGCATTAGTGTAATATGTTTACTCGATTAGTCATAAAGAAGTTAATTTGCCCCCCCCAAATCACTGAAAATAACTTAAATAACTTCAGTCTTCCCTTTGCTACACAGTAATTATGGGCCTGAATCAGTTCCACAAACCAAACTCATTTCTAACCACAACTAAGGCACGAGTATCGCAAGATCTACTCATGGAAAATAAGGAACTGCATTGATTGAAATAAAACAATGAAATTACTGTTGGAAGTAGTAGCCGCAAGCTCACAGAAATCTACTGGTTAAAGAAAAACGCACCAGCATCTCAGAAAACTTCTAGAGCAATTCTACGCAAAAACCACCTGCTTTCAAAGCACTCACGCCCTTGCGTAAGCACCAAAATACATTGTCCTCAAGTGTCATGTGAGTATTAAACTAACCCAATTTTCCCTTACGTAAGTTGCCAAGAGAATGCTTTTTCCTTTTCACCCTTTGTGATTTCCAGAAGGAAAATCTTTACAAGAAACTCCCTCCGCTAGAATCGGGAGAGTCTGAAGCAAGACTGGTCATTTACAACCAGTGAAGCATAATTTTTAATCCCTAAAAATTTGAGATAAAAATACTTTTAAATGGAAGCACAAAAATTTATATAAAATAAATAAATAAATCACAGTAGTCATGACAACCCCATTCTGTTTCCCTCTGCTCACCCACATCATCAATATGATACCTAAAATAATCCACGGCAATTAAACTACCCGTTAGAAGACATTTACTTGTGCAGAAAATAATTCTAGAGGAACCAACACCAACAGCCAAGGAGAAATATCAGCATGTGTCAGAGATGCACCATCCAGCCAAGAGCCACTCGCTTCTTGGGAACAACTGAAATGGAACCTTTGTGGAAGTCCCACCATCAAACCAGCAGAACTGTGGGAGAAAGTCCCAGGAACCCCACCACAAGAGGTCTTGGAAGTCTGGGGAAGTCCTTGCTGACTGGGTTTGTAACAAGGAAGACCCAGGAAAACTACCTGGGTCTAACCTCAGTTCCTGGAAAAATTATGGAGGAGATTATACTGAAAAATGCATTTAAAGAAGAATGCAATCGTCAGGCGCGCAGTCAATGCGGGTTTGCCCAGGGAAAGTCCAGTTTAACTCATTTGATGTCCATCTGTGTGAAAAGGTCACCCACCCCACGGATGAAGGGAAGGTGGCAGATGCAGTTTTTCTGGATCTTATCAAGGATTTTGATACTGCCCCTCGCAGCATCCTGCTGGACAAGTTGTCCAGCTGTGGGATGAGCTGGTTCAAGGTGCGCTGGGTGTAGAAGTGGCTTGAAGGGGAATGGAGCTCAGAGGGTGGTAGTGAATGGGGCTACATCTGCCTGGTTGACCGGTCACCAGTGGTGTTCCTCAGGGCTCAATTCTAGGGCCAGTCCTGTTCAATATGTTTATCAATAATCTGGAAGCAGGAGTTGAAGGCACCATCACCAACTTTGCTGATGATACTAAACTGAGAGGTGCTGTTGACTCCCTTGAGGGAGAAGAGGTCTTGCAGAAGCATCTAGACAGACCAGAGCATTGGGCTACAATTTATGTGATGAAACTTAACAAGATTCTGCACCTCGTATGGAGTAACTCTAGGCACAAGTATAAACTGGGAGAGGAGTGGTTGGAGAACATCCCTGCAGAAAGGAACCTGGGGGAGCTGGTTGGCGACAGGCTCAGTATGAGCTAACAGCAAGAGCAAACCACATCCTGGTGGTGCATCAAGCCACATCCTGAGGTTCATCAAACACAACATTAACCAGCTGTTCAAAAGAGGGCATTATCCCGCTGTATTCAGCATTGGTGTGGCCTCCTCTTGAAATCTGTGTGCAGTTCTAGGCTCCACAATTTAAGAAGGACGTGAAGGTCCTTGAACGTGTCCAGAGGAGAGCACCAAAGCTGGTGAAAGGGCTGGAAGTAGCATCCTTTGTGGAGCGGGTAAGGACTTTGGGCTTGTCTAGGTTGGAAAGAAAGGAGGCAGAGGGGTAACCTCATTGCTCTCTACAGCTTCCTGAAGAAGGGACATGGAGAGGGAGGTGCTAAGCTCTTCTCCCTGGGATGCAGTGGGAATGGGTCAAAGCTGCACCAGGAGAAGTTCAGAGTTGACATTAGGAAGCATTTCGTTACCAAGAGAGTGCTCAAACACTACAACAGGCTTCCTACAGATGTGGTCAACGCCCCAACCCTGTCAGTGTCTAAAAGGCAGTGGGACAAAGCCCTTAACAACATGCTTTAACTTTTGGTCAGCCCCGAGTTGGTCCGGCAGCTGGACTAGTTGACCATTGCAGGTACTTTCCAAGGGAAACTATTCCACTCCATTCCAACCATTTACAACTAAGTGCAAGCACTAACTGGGAAAGATCCTACCCAATCATTTCAGCACTTAAGAGCTTTTATAGTAATGTTTAGATGTGCACTAACTCCACCAATATGACTCAGATATAACTTCCCCCCCCTCCCCATTATTTCAGCACCAGGCAGCATTCTCAGAGATGGCCAAGTCACTTGGAAACACCAGAACACAGCCCTGTAACTCACCATCTCTTTAAATCAATCCATACGTGTAGTTTAAGACTACCAGTCACCTGCATTGCAGATTTCAATTAGAAAACCAGACCAAAACTCATCAAGATTATCTTTAGGATTTTAACAATAGAGTGACCAAGGCAGACACCACAGTGTTATTAAGTATTTAGAGTTTAACAGCACAGATTGGTTTTATTTTTACCTGGTCTAGTGGGAGGTGTCCCTGCCCATGGCAGGGGGATTGGGACTCCGTGATCTTTAAAGTCCCTTCCAACCCAATCAATTCTATGATTCCACTTTAACTGCTCAATTCATACAGATCAAGATCCTAAACGCACATGCAAAAAACAGGGAAGCAGCCTGGTTCAAGACCAGGTTGGACAGGGCTTTCAGAGACCTGGTCCAGTGAAAAGTGTCCCTGACCATGGCAGAGGATTGGTCTAGATGATCTTTAAGGTCCCTTCCAACCCAAACCATTCTGTGATTATATAGTAATAGTAATAATTCTCCATTCTGCCTGTAAAAGCCTATTTTGGCATACATCCATTTCATTTTGGAAGACAAAAGATCCTGGTTTCTCCAGGTTTCCAGAGGAAAACACCACAGCTCACCTGTATAAACCCAGATTTCTTACAAAACACAGTAACTGAATCACACAACACGGGGATTGGGATTAACCTCACTTAACTTTTATAACGTAGGCGGCCGTATCTAAACCAAGCCAGGTTTCACCACCTACTGTAGGCAAAGGTCTAGTTAAAATAGTGGAGCTTTCAGATGGTGCTAAATTCCCTAAATCCAGTGTCTACATGAGAAAATGAAGAATCTCATCTTAACCTTCTGAAGGCAACCCTCGTTCCCAGGTACCTCGTTCACCTGCATTGCTGTTCCCGGAGGGATCAACCTCATTGGCAACTGTAGGCTTCTCCTAGGCAGGTTCAAGGCAGCACTTGTCCAGAGCATGAAAACCTTGGCAAAAGGAAGATTTGATTTCTACTTCTCATATCAAAAATGATATATGCAAGCTCACCGTGTTAGTTAAGAGACACGCTGACCCCATGGTGGTCAGCCAAGGAAATGACGCCGAAGACAAAGACGTTCTGCCCTCCCAGTGTGACCACAACCTCTCTCCATTGAAAAGGCGGCGTTTCATCATTCCATGGGAGAAATGAACCATCACATCAGATTTTGTTTCCTGAAACTGCTGAGTCTTCTATACCTAACCAGGAAACAACAGACAGGCAAGAACTCTGGACAGAAGAAAGCGATGGAGAGCCAGCAGAAAAGTACAATTTCTCTTCGGCACGATATAGAGCATTTTGCCTCGTTTAATGTCCGTGACAGCTCAGTGACCTACGGGCAGTAAAACTGGAGAGACGCTGCCATGGGATGCCAGGGGTTCAAAACCATCCTAACCTGTGACCTCTCACGCTGCAGTATGGGTGTGGTGGGGCAGCCTAAAGCATCCTGAAATTCCAGGGAATTATATTACAAGATCAACACAGTCCAAAATTTTACCTGCTCACATCAGTTTTTGACCTTTTTATATTTTCTTCCTGTAATCAGACAGTATTGTTACCCAAATAATACAATGAGCAAGATTAAAACACCTAATACTGCCCTTGTGAATACTTTACTACTCAGTAAGTTTTTATTCATCATTTGGTTACAAAAAAACCCAACCAAACACAAAACAAACAAAAAACCCCAACCAAAGCAGCATTTTCTACTTAAAAAAACCAAAAACCAACAAAACATCCAAATGTCAATCAACTCCAAAGTTTTCTTAACCAAACAAATATGAAAATTATGTATTACTGAGTTTTTGAAACGTGAAGACAGAGAAAAAGATCCTGTGCTGTTTTAACATGCATTTCACTGTCTTTGATCCGGTGTCAACAAGGGGTTTGACTTCTTAAGTACGTGCTATCAAGTCTGATCACTGCACTCCCTTCAAAACTTCCCAGCCTGTCAGCCCTGGTAGTGATTCAACCACTTCTCAATTGTTCTGCAGAAGAGAAAAATACCCCGAACAATACCAGGAATAACATCCTTCCTTTCCTGTTTGGGTACATTTATGTCAGTCACCTTCCTCTTCCAAGAAATTTCAAGACATCTTTAGAAATAGGGAGCCATAATCCCATTAAAAGTTATCAGTACTGTGGTGAGAAGCAAGCTGTGCATGCTTCACCCTCAGTGGCCAACAGCTCCGAGATAACTGATAATAAATGGAGTTGGAAAACTCTCTCAGTACATCAATTTGCAGTTTTTGTCAGGAGAAAAAAAAAAAAAGCCCTCTAACCTTCATGCACTGAACAGGCTCCAGCCCCCATTTCTACTTCACATGCATTTATTCTATTTAGTTCTACACAAGATTTCTATTTCATTCTATTTACAATATGCAGGGATGAATACTCTGCTCTTTCCTTCATTTCCCCCCCTCTCTTTTCTGCCACTCGGTTTTAATTTAAAACCAAGGAACGTGTCAAGCTTGTAATCAAACTCAAGAAACTGATACCAGCTAATGCAAATTAACAGGAACAAATGAAGGCCCTGGAAATGGCTTCTGGAGATACCAGCTGCCAAACGTCTACAGACGCACTCATGTACTTTTCCACTGTTTGGTTAAGAGCTGTTAGAACAGGTCACATGAACAGACAGGAAAGTCTTCTTTAATCCCACGTTGGTTCTATTACCGTCTATCTTCAACAAACCAACTACCCGGGACTACAGCATCTACCATTTCCTGTAAGACATCTGAAAACTAGGTATAAAAACAAGCAAAGGTGTTCTACGTCACTCCCATACCCTTGGTCTCTATCAAAATCTAACATCAGGCTGACTCAGATAAAGCTTGTGGCCTAGAAGAGAACACTCATTCCTTTGCTCCAACTCTTGAAATTATTTACGTGATCATTTAGACCCGACAGCCACCATTTGGTGTTGAAATCACTTTCCTGCTGTAACAAAACTTTTCTGGTCCAAGCAAAAGATTACGTTTGAGCATTGACACCACCACAAGATACAGTCAGTTGTCAGTCCCAAACTCATCCATTATCCCAACACTGTTATAGCTTGTAGCACTTAGAAAATCCATTTAGCAACAAAAACCTTTTTTTTACTTAAAAAGGCTGAAGGGGAGGGGAGACAAAAAGGCTCTACTGTGAAGCATGAGGCAAAAAGTTATCAACTACTGAGTGGAGCGATACGAAGACAGAGCTAAAATAACCCTTTAATTGTTTGCTATGACTGTAAAATAAATTGTAGGGTTTCCACTTTGTCCTTAGAATCTTTGAAAAAGATAAACGAAGAGTATTTCCTAGACATTTAGTTAGAACTATGCAGAACTTGTTTCTTATTTTTGGGGTTATATGAGCAGAAACAGGCAATAAGCAAGAAGATACATCAAATCCCACACCACTCCCCAACACCACAGTCCAATTCTGTTCGCCTTCACCACATAAATGATGCCAACTGAGGCAATACACCGCTGCAAAGACAGCGTGTGCCATCAGTTCTGTAGTTTTCCATCACTGCTGACAGAGTTCTGTAGTTCCACAGCAAGGCAAACAAATACCAAACCGAACTGATTACACGGCTCCGAAGCCGAAGGAAGAAGCTGCTTCGTACTTGATTTGCTCTTTGTATCACCTCATCTGCTGCAAAACACCAGGTCTGGCAGATCTGTTGTAACTGAGTCTAAATGCTGCCAAAAATGAGGATTTCACGTATGACTCTGCTCCTAGGGGTAAATGCATCCTGTATCCTGATGTGCTACGCTAAAACACTAATATCCCCAGTAGCACTGCCCCCTATTAAAGCCTCTGCCCATCAGACAGTTGCCTGCTTTACCCTCCTGCCTCCTTCCCTGATCCTTCTTCTCAGCCTGCACCAGCCATCAATCCGTGAGTCTCAAGGCTGAGTTTATCAGACATAATTTTATTGGATTTTACTCACAAAACAAGATCTCAGTATCGATCTCTTTTGGTAACTCTGTCCAAATTTGAATCGTTATCTTCATGCGGCACCTTGAGTAACCTTCAAAGGACTCACTTCTAGTCAAAGGTTAAAAATCCCTACGTTGTAAAACAAAAAGCTCAAATAAATTTGTGTAATTCAGTACAATGTAGCAAGCAATTTTCTGATTTAAAGGGTCTGAATAATCAAAAACTTACTTCACTACCAGCACAGCACTGCCTTTGGAGAACACTCCAAATATTCAGTGATACTGTAATTACTCTCAGTGTTAATACCCTGATAGTACTCCCAGCCATTCTCTAGTATGAGCAAGAACCAAACTTCAGGAGTTACTCATTCTGAAAGCAGTTTGTCTCATTCCCTTAGTCCAGTTCAACTCCACAGTACACAGCACTTCATCCAACTTTGGGAAAAAAAAAAACACATAAAAAGGAAAAAAAACCCAACAAAACCCAACCCTTATGTTGAACACTCTACAATTAACATGAATTGTTGCCGTCTTACCCTCCTCATTAAAGTAAAAAAGATGGCAGTCTTTCCCCTGGGTGGTAACAGGGGAGGTGGTGGATCATCTTTGTCATCTATGCTCAAAACTTTCCAGAATTGTAACTAGAGTCATTTACAAAAAGGGGTGCAGGCCCCTAATGATGTAACAAAGAGAATTAGACAGCGGTTCTGCTCCTATTTCAACCATTGTCTGGAGTATTATAGGTTATTTGTAGGGTAAGTGATAAGCAGGTCTTGTAAAAATCATAGAGTGAGAAGCCTCAGTTGGTAGAATTTACGTAGCAAAGTTAAAAAAAAAACCAACCCCAAAGAAAACCAAAGAACTTGGGAGAACTTTGCTGAGTCAGGTCCTACTGCAGACGTCTAGAAAGTTCTCTGCAAAATACAGAAAATTCTCTGTGGAGTCTCTAGCAGCAACACGCTTCAGAAAACAAAAAAATGTCTGCTTTGTCAAACTTGTAATTTAACTCAAAATGCAAAGAATTAAATGATCTTGTAGGGGGAGGCTCAAGCCACGGATCCACAGAACTCCCAGACTCTGTTCCAGAGTCAGCACAGACACCAGAGGCTGGAATTACACTGGGTTCTCATTTTTCAACTCTAAAGGTTTCATGCAGGACAGGACACCAAGTTTTTTGTTAAAAAGTAACAACTAATTCCCATGGAAAATAATAATAAAGTCAACTGAACTGGGAGAATACAAAAGGATGGGTAGGAACTATCCTCTGCGAGAAAATTAAGGAAGGCTGAAAGAAAACACAGCAAGTACCGGGAAAGGTGTGAAAAGTTAAACTGTGTGTGACACAGATAACGAGGGGAAGGTGAACAAGTTGTGTGCAAACACAGAAATTTCACTAAAGCAACTACACAACAGTTCCAGACCACAGGCTTTATCGAAAGGAGGTTCAGTGGTTTGTTGTTCAGTCTAAGAAAATGAAACTACAGAAACGAGCTTCCATGGCGAGGAACATGTCTCCCAGTGAACTAAGTTTATAAACCTAGCGATGGAAAACCCTCTTAATTTCACAAACAGTGTTTTTAATTAAAATAGCATTCAGTCTTCCCCAGATCTACGGAGGGAAAACAATTCCGAAATTAAAAAAGAAAAAAAAAAATCACTTAAAACTGGGCTGCTCTTTTTTTTGTGGTCTCTGGGACCATCCCTCTGGAAGAGTCAGATGATGCTTTTTCACTTCTACGCAGCACAACTTAAGAGAAGTTGCAATGACCTTTTTTACACACTGCTGGAAGCCTGTAAGATGCTATTGTATACAACAGAAACACACCACACTCAATAATCTGTGTCTTCATTTCTCTTTCTCTCCATCTGGTGTTATTTTCATGCATCCTTCACTGACTTTGAATTTGAAACCATTTCTCATTTTCTCCTGTCATTTTATTTAAAGCATATGCTTCAGTTATCATCTTTGTCTGCATGTGTGATATCAATAACGATTCTATACAGGAGGAGTCAGATTCTGAAATCTTTATTAGGTAACAGCTTGCCTCAGCAACATGGGCAGTCTACAAACTATTTAAATCAATTAGACTAATTTCCATGTTACTCAACCCGATACAGACACTGTAGATCAAAAAAAAAAAATCTAAGTAAACACATATAGACGACTCAAAGAAAAGCTATTTGCAAACACTGTAAGATCACAACCAGACGAAGCACGAATAAAGATGACAGCAAATGCCGTATCAAATCCCAGCCGGTAATTTCATCTCACGTAGTGTCCTGCCCAGCAGATGCCAGCATAAACATTTCAGGAAAAGGTGTAAGGAAGGAATTCCTACTGTACAAAAATGTAAAATAAATGATTAGAAAGGGGAGAGAGATTATCTCTACCTAAATGTCATCTGTTACCGGCTGGCGTACGCCCTCGAGAATAAACGTTGCTCTGATTCACTGACAAAGTAATCACCGGGAGATTTCCAAATGTTATAATACCCATTTTTAGTCCATTACACAACTCTCTTTTTTCATTTCAAGCAAAATAAAATATTTAACTAACCCATTATTATATGGCAACCTTTCAACACATCATTTTCTCCTCCCAAACCAGTTAATAGGAAAAGGTAAACAATTAGTTCCTTAATACCATGGTCTCTGTGTCCTCCTAGTGATAACTCCCTGAAACTGCAGTGATTTTCTCTTCAGAGCTCCTCTTCTTTGTTTAACTCTTTATTTACTTCATTTTCTTTTTTATTTAAGGAAATTGCAGCTCTCAAGCTGTATACTGCTCACCTTTACTCACGTAAATAAAACCTTCTGGTGCCCAACAGTAGGAGGGCAGTTGGGAGTGTAACAAAGAGGTCAGGATCGCTAGGAACTGTTGCACATCGAATGTAAAAACCCATAAAGCAATTTAATGTTTCAGAAGAGCACACGAAGGCTAAAACCAGCCTTTTGGCAAAGTACTTGAAGGTTCACATTTTTGAACTGAAGAGAATTAAAAACCAGGTTCCAGCACATAACTCTACGTGCCAGTTTCAACCAAAAATCAAGATAATTCAAACACAAATAAGCACACAGAGTTCTCTCGATGCAGTAATTACCTGATCTGTGAACTTCAGCCCAAAGTCTGTTTTTACAAAGCAGCCGTACCACGACTCTGTTGTTCAAAGGCTTTAGGGCACTTAAACTATATCCTTAATTTCACATCTTACTGCATTTCATCTTCACGCTGCTTCAGAAGAACTTCACCCAATTTTGGGGTATTTTGCCTGTCAGGTGACAAGACCATGTGCTGGACAGAGAACTGGTGAAAACTGGCTCAATGAGATATTCCCAGATTATCCCAGGTGAGCAACAGTACCAAGCTACAGGGGAATGCAAACATCAAGGGCTTTACCTGTCTGAACTGAAAGGGAAGTCAAGTCCACCTGGACCTCAAATCTGACAATCAGTGTGATTTTTCAGCCTAACTATTTCCTTCAAGTGCTGTCTTAATAACTACAATTCTTACCATCACACCAAAGGCAACTCAAGCTCTTCTGTTCTCCCCAAGAGCTGTGACAGAAGGAAATACTCAGAGTGCTGTGACTACAGGGACGGTGTAGTTACCTCTAAACAAGAGGCTCAGACACCAGCGTTCCATTTAACCTGTTACCTCAGGATCCTCAGACTCAAACATCAGCAAGAAAAGCATCACAGCAAGAAGTGTTATAAGGTTTAGAGCTTCCCCCCCCCCCAAGCTCCCAATAAAAGCCCCAAAGGTGCCAGTGCTGTAAAGTGGTGCCTTGGATCACTTGTGTTTCAGAACTAAAGGATTAAAGCATACATAATTAAAACTAAATGGCACAGTGACAGTCATGACAAGGCAGCCATTGCCATTACAACAGGGCAGGTATATTATTGCCTTTTATTAAGGCACACAAACCGAGCCCGCTATTGTAAAGTTAGAGCCTGATCCCAAAGAAACTCACACCCTCAAAGTTCCCAGTCACTTCAGGACACGGTCTTCCAGATTCATAAAACCAGTTTTTGAAATCATAAACACCAGAAGGAAGAGCACACTGATGAGGATGTTGGTTCCACAGCCCCAAGTTTGAGATTTGGACAAGAAAAAACAAGGAAACAATTATGAACGCAACAGTAATAAAAGCTACGAAGCTGAGGTCTGTAGTTTCAGAAATCTGCAAACTAATTCCTCCCTGGTCAGACGAGGTTATAACAGAGTTATAACAGACAAGCTATTGGCAAATGCCAATTACCAATAAAATTACCATGGAAATGTATAGGAATGTTGCCAACTATAGGTTGGGAGGCAGCACATCTTTCTGGAGACAGAGACAAAGACGTAATGGCTGTTACAAAACAGTGCTGACTGGCCAAAACTCCACTATTATAAAACTGCTCGTCAACTGAAGTACTACTTGCATTTTTAAGAATTTCCTATTGCTATTATTTAGAATCACAGCAACTTACAACGCATCTTCCATGGTTGTCAAAGTAACCCGATCTGAAAGGATTGAGCATATTATTAACCCCAAAATTCACTTCTACCAATAACTTTTACATTGACACAATGGTCAAACGTTAATTTTCACATCAAATTCAGTATGTTCATATATTGCAAAACTTGAATAATTTATAAATTCAAGCACTCCTATGCAAAGCTGTTCTAGTTAGCCTTTGCTAGCCTAGATATTAGCCTTAACTGGTATTTTAGCCAATTAATATGAAGAGGGGAAAAAGAACCAATAAACCCCAAATAACAAAAAATAAACAACCCAAAACTCAACGCAAAACCATCATCCACACGTTTTAGGATACACTGGTGTTTCAAAAAATACATACTTTTTTTTTGTTACTTCAGTTCATCCAACTTGGATTAAACAGAACCAAAACCTAAAAAAAAATCCCACACTGCCAACCAGATATAATTCACTTGAACTACCTTAGAATTCTCATTTTTCCTTCAGACGTGCTCTTCATCTTGCCTGGTTCCCACACGCACCGACCTGCCACACTTTTAATTGATTTAATATTGCTCTCTTATGACTCTACTTTCATGTTCGGTTGAAATAATCTTCTTTATGTTATAAATAATAATGTTACACAATCCAAAAATATGTTCTGTGTTAAACAAATGAGTAATAAAGCACGGCTGTTTGTTTCCTTTTTCACACACACATAAATGCTTGTTGCTTTTCGCTGCCAAATCCTTGCTGTCTTACAAAAATTTGATGGCTACTTCTAAAACCCACAAGTTTAGGAGGCACTGACAGCACAAGAACTTCGCATTAAAAAGAAAAAAACCCCAAAACAACCCCCCAAAAAAATAATTTCAACAGGCTTTACAAGAAATTAAGCGTCTTTTACTTATTTGGAACGCTACAGGAAAAGAAGAAGTTAAAATAATTCTGCTGGTGCTGGTTGTACTTCATTATTTTGAACTTAATGGGATTATTTGTCAGCGTAGGACTCAGTTTACTAAAGCTCAAGACTGTCGGTATTTCCTCCGTGTCAGACTGTGTTTAAGTTGTTTCCACGCTACCACCGATCACACTACGGTTTGTGAACTACATTTCTCTGCGGTACCTCCTCCAGCAGAGCCTGTGCCGCGTTGCACAGGAGAACAGAAGCTCCGGAGCAGAAACAAAACTAAGGTAGACGCTCAGAAGCGAGGGAAGGGAAGAGAAAACAAAACACAGCTGAGTTTTTCTAAGAAATGCATTTTTAGATTTACCATGTAAAACAAGGTTTTCAGGAAGTGGCTCATACCGGAAGCCAATGACCTCACAGCTTCTTATAAATACCACACAATTACAAAATGAAAGAGAGCAGTATTTCGTGCTACCGCTTTCTTTTAACGTTCACATGTTAATAGTTAACTCAACGCTTCCCGGTTACGAAAACCAAACTCTAGATGAAAGGGTTTTTACAGGTTTCAAATACACGTCAATGCAACACTTGTGCCATTCCAAGCAGTGAAACGCCATAAAATCTCCAGAATATCCTAACCCTTCAGCACTGGGGGTGGGAGGTTGTGTTTTGTTTGGGGTTTTTTTTGATTTATTTACTTTGAATCTCAAGCCTACCGTGCAAAGCCCTAACAGGCAGGTGATCAGTCACCCCTCACATCTAAGCTAATCATAAAAAAAAAAGTATTTTATTCTCTAACAACTGTCCCCTCCCCTTTCCTTCCAGTTCCAAAACTACCCATCGTTACTTCTTCTCCATCTGGTCACCACCGTTGCAACACATCTGTACTGACTTCAGAAAAAAGTCAGGTTTTACCAGCCAAGGTGTCAGAACACCCCAACATGATTTACTTTTGATAAGTTAATTTTATTTCATTTTCTTTATTATGCACTCCATGTCTCACTCTCTACTGAAATTTACTCACTATAAACTGCTATAGTCTACATCTTCCGTGCTTTAGCATCATTCACTTTTACACCTGCTTCTGTTTCCAAGCTGTCATAGCCATTCATCATCCTGTCTTTTCCCCCACATCCTTAACCAAGGACTCAACCCATGTAAAACTCCTATCCCCTGCAAAGACAGCTCTGCTTCCCCATTCTATTACTTTATTCAGAAGACTGAAGAATATTCTGGTATTTATTTATCATTGTTTGACGTGTCTTACCATGGCTTCAGGTTCTGTTTATCTTCTCATCTTTTCAAGCGAGCTCAGTCCGTCCTTTGTTCTTTATATTGTTTCTTCCTTCATGTACTTATCCAGGCATTTGGATCTGAAAACCTCAGTGTTTCGACCCAACTAACACGAATAAGTAGCTTTTTATGTTATCAGCTCTTTGACCCCTGATTGACAATAAATCCTGCCTTTCTCTACACCAAAATCTGCACCTTCTCTGGCTGCCGTAACTTCACCGAGTTCACTAGCTCAGAGAGAGCTGAAACGCCTTCAGGAAGAACTGGACCAGATCATGTGCTTTTTTCTAAATCCTCCAAATACATTCTTGTATATAGGTTTATATATATCTACCTCTTAAGAGAACACACAAAAATCCACCTTTTTGCAGTATATGGACTGCACTACTCTTTCCTAAGGACCTCCACACATTCACCATCCCTGTAGATGGGTAGGTAGAGATGCTTAGAACTATACAGTTATCAGTTAGGCATGGGGATTAGGTTTTTTAGGGTTATTTTTTTTTTCATTAGTAACCCTGGCTTTTGTTGATGGTTTTTGATAAAGTTAGGAAAGAAGGATCAGGATACTGTATAAAAAGAACAGGATAACCTCATAGAGTTGATTAATAGAAGTGGGATGAATTTACACAGCAGGAGATATTCAGTCATATACCTGGATAATATACATATTCCCACCAGGTAAACAGCTCCTTAATTTGGAAGCTACAAAGGAGGAAAAACCCTAGCCCATTACAAAGCCACCATGGTCATCATTCACACCTGTGAAATAAAGCAATCGTGACCCCAATTTATGGCTGCCTGGAAAATTCACCTAATTATCGTGCGTGTCCTATTTAAGAAAGACTGATTCAGACCAGAGCATGAAAAAGGTTATTTTAGGTAGCAGAAATCTGTAAGCTCTGCCTTTCAACCCAGAGTCTGGTGTTTGCCAGAATGCAAAGACCTGGAATCCTATACTGGAAGTTTAAAATGGCAGGAAAAAAAAAGGAAGGAAAAGCAGAAGGACATCATTTGATCACCAGCAGTTGTCTTAGACCAAGAAACATGATTTCTCAGCCAAGACGAGTAATAGCAGCTGAAGGATTCACTCTAGATCATGAGTAGAAAAGAGAAAAGGAGGAGAACTGGTATAAATGGGGGAGGAAGTAGTTGCTTGTTCCTGCTGCCTCCCAGCAACACTGGACACCTGCCGGCACCAGCTCCTGCGTCGTGATTCCCTGTTCCATCAGTGGGCCGTGTTAAACTGTTCAACTGCAGGAATCAGCTGAACGAAGCGAAGAGAAGAGAAGCAGCACCTGCAGCCTCCACACTGGCCTCAGCTGGGAAATGACACAACGGCACCGGTTCCAAAATGAAAGGCAGGACCATGAAGTTTCTGAGGCAGGAAATGGAGGCCGATTCGAGCAGTCAGTTCACGCAGCCTCAGCTACGGAGCAGCAGCAGCAGCTAAACAACAGCAAGATGATTAAGAATAGTTTCTTAAAACCCCGTTTCTGCTTTGATGAGCGATCCCAACTGCACTACACATCAAAGCCCAGCACAGCAAGCTAACTCACCACAGGCTTCAGCCGTTCTGGAGGACATTACAGGATGCTAAGGGACAGCCGTGTCCCGTGCTGTGTTAGCAGTGGGGACAGGCAGGCAGACTGAGGTGCAAATCCAGCTCAGACCCGAGCCAAGTACACAGAGCTGACACAGTTTGGGATGACTAGAAGAACAGGGGCAGGGGAAATAAATAATCAATACTGTGAACACAGACAATAAGTCTTGTTTGCTTACCTGACCGAAGAGGCAGTAAGTGATGTAACTCCTGGTCATAAAAGCATTCGAGGAATAAACATGAGCAAAGAGCTGCATAAGGCAAAACTTGCAATTACCATTTAAAAAGAAACAAAAAAAAAACCCCAAAAAACCTTATGAAACAGCCCTTCAAAATGTTAGACTGGCAATTCAAAGACTTTCAAGACCTTGGATGCTCTGATGGTTAGAATCTCTCATCTAACTCTAATAATGGAAGTAAAAATACCCTGTCCTTAAGGTAGAGTTAGTATTTTACAGTCCCAATTACATGGCAACTGTACAACAGCAGGCTTCCTATATTAAGTGACAAGACTTGGGAAACCCAAGAAGCTATTTCCAGTTAGATATTCTTACTCCAAGTTACCAGTAATTCTGCAGTGGTATCACAAACACCATCAGCAGTGAGTACCTGAGACCAGGAATTAAAGGTAAGAATAATTAATTATCAAATACTGAAGAAATAGCCAACAAAACTGACCCAAGTGAAAAGTCAGCTAACCAAAATGACCCCTTCAGCAATAATGGACATAAACTGCAAGAGGATTCTTCAGAAAGCATCTGTTACATCCTCTCCTAAACAAAAACAAGATCATGTAATTTTCTGATTGTAACAAGAAATACCTCACAGAAAACAGAACATACTTAGTAATGCCAGAGGAAATTGATTGCTACCTATTAATGGCACACCTTAGTGAGAACAAGCACGCGTGAGCAATGATTCTTGATGATTTTTTCAAGCATGCAGAGTCTGAGTTATCAGTAATAGCATTTGCTGCGGTGATTCACTCGCTATTTCAGTCTAAGTGCACACCACTGCTACTCAGCAAGACTGAACACCTCTAGCAGCTAAACACCAAACACATTAAAAGCAACCTTTTGCCACCTGAAGTAAGTTTTAAGATTCACACACCCAACAGGGCAACGTAACCTCACTGAAGTCCTAATTTAGACTAATGCAGAAGCAGTAAGACAACTGGTAATTTTAAAGGCACATAGCCTAAAAGATTTATTTAGAAGCTAGCAGTCCTGGAGAAATGTCGACACTGATAGTAAATCAAACCCCGAATGCCCCAAATCATGATAATTAAAGGGCAGAACAAATCCTTTAAGAGAAAATAACCATAGCTACAAATGCATTGTAACGAGTCACGTAAAAAGAACAAGAAAGTATTTCCAATACGTGAGCCAGACAACTGCTGCACCACATCAGTTTATGGTAAAACACAAGAACTCATTTTGAAACATTTGAAGATAAGCTCTTCAAAAGCCAGCATTATCCTGGGCCAACACTTTAGTGGTAGCACAGTGACATATCTCGCCATGAAATCTAAATTTAAGGTTCTTGCTTTATTCCTGAACTAACTTCTGCACTAGAGCTTCAAGCACTTGACATCTCCGAACTTAATTCCTCCCTCAATTCAACGGTCCTTTCAACAAGGGACACCAACCCTTTTGCATTTACACAATCAGGTCAAACACCAGCACTTGTAAGAAAGGACAATAAGCAAATTGACAGAAAACCCAGGCAATCATTAGGATTATGGAAGATTCAAGCAGAAATTCAACACGCAGGAAGACAGGGTGGCAAAGCTGCGAGCTTTGGGTACTGCTACCTTGTCAGGTAGGTGAGTGTGGGATAGAGAACCTTCTTATGTGGATGCACAGCTATCTTCCCCACCCAAAAGGTAGGTAATAGATAGTGAACAGCTCATAAAATTCAGTTTACATAAGCCTTTTATGTTAGCAAAAGTGCACATTAATAAGTACTAGAAACATGAATTACTAATAACCAAATGAATTACAAAAAAGTTCTATGAATTGATCAAATTTGACTTTTGTGCACAAAGTAAACATTTTTGTTTAACTGTTTATATTAAGCTTTGCTAAAAGAGAATCTGAACCATTCTGGTCTCCCTCTGTCAGTCTCATCTTCACAGACACTGATTATTTTATTTTTTTCCCCTATAATTCTATGTTTCCGGTTCTCTTTTGGGAACTGCTCCCTACAGATAGGGCTGAACTCCTCTGCACGGCCTCCTCTGCTGTGCCCACTTTGCTGGTGATGCTGACCAGTATCTACAATACACCCCAGTAAGGCAAGTTCATCATGAATGTCCCTCCAGACAGTTCCAGCAATCCTTGCCATACTGGGGAATCCCAGCCCCTGCTGCCCAGGCTCTTGGAAATCTCCTTCTCCGCAATCCCAACCTCTGTTATTTACAACACTCACAGGAGATGAACTTAGCGGAGGAACTACAGATACAAACAACTTAAATCTTGAGCTATCAGTGAAGCTGGTTAACATAATGCAATACTTAAATATGCTCTTATAAACCACAGGAGGGATTCAGCAGTAGATAGTACTATTAATAGTATTTAACAGAACCCTTGAGATGCAGAGAATGTAGAAGAGGGGTCAGCTGGGTACCGATCAGCTGAAAAAAACCCACATCTTTACAATCTTCATTCATTTTAAGCTAAAAAAAATGCTAGCGTGGAAAATTAAGATTCCAAATAGATGCTGCTACCAAGTCAGTTTTAAAAGCAAGTGTCCCAAGAACCTCCATCCACCTAGTACACACACTCGAGATGCCAGGGACGCATACACCTTGCAGCCACAGCACGCGAGGTCTCTTGCGTGCAGGCCCGGGTTTACAGAAAGAACAAGTAGAACCATACCATTCCTCACTCAGGAAATCTTTAAATCTCTGATAAAGCTGCAATCCCCGTGAGCATTTCCTTAAACACTACTAAGAGCATAAAACGGGTTCAGTCTTCGTGCCTGGTGGCAGCGAGGAGCAGAAAGAGTTGAAAACACACGTTATGGCTGAAAGCTGATTTTAGAGAGTCTGATCGTGACTAAGCTTTTCAGTACCAGAACAGGGCACCAGTAAGGGCCACCACCCACAGCAAGGACAGAGTGGACAAAATGGATCTAGCTTTTGCTGCCCTTCCTTGAATTTCTACTCTTTTGACTCTTTCTCTACATTTCCAGAACCACCAAACCATAAAGATAACCTGGAATCCATCAAATAGGCAAAGTCTCCTTTTGTTGCAGGAAAGGCAGAGAAACAACTGAAGAGAACAGAGGAATCACGAATGCCACCTGCAGGAAGAGGATGGACTTATTCACCCCTATTTGTTTCCTGCAAGGCAGCAGCAGACTGAAGACAAGACCTAGTACAGATACCAACAGCAGGCACAACCATGAAGGAACATTTCAAAAGTGAGACAAACAGAAAAAAAAATCTGAAGTGAAAAAAGAATCTCCGCAACCTCTTTCAAAACCTTAAGACAATCAACAGTTAACAATGTTGGTTAAAGTCTTTGCAAAGATTTACACATCAAATATGAAAATTAAATAAACCGAGCACAGTTTACCCAGGATAAACTTTGCAGGCCAGAAGAGATGCCAGTTTATATGGTAACATTAGAGGTACAGAATAATTAATGTTGACACAGCTACCAAAGAGACTGTATCTGAAAGTATCAGAGCTCACTTCCAGTTTTAACCTAGCCAGGAAGATTTTTCTGAAGTAGCAGAATAAGAAAAAAACCCAATTAATTAGAGGCCTTGCCTGTTAGGAATTTGTACAGACATCACAAAGTTGTTCTTCAAAGCAGACCTTATACTTTGGGTAAATACAGTTTTTTCCATAGTAACTGATCCTGTAACAAACTGCCAGAAGGTCCATTACTACTTTATCAGCCCAGAGCATCTGGAACAGAATTAAACCTGTTTGTGATAGTAGCAGTACTTTTTAATTTCAAAAGAAAACCATCAACAAAAGGGATATATTCAACCATATATAGAGTCTGTGACCAGGATAAAATTTGAGATGACATGTTTATAATATTTACCTGATACAGCAAATAAGAGTCTCAAAAGTAACTTCACCCCTGGGAACAGAGTTTGCTTTACGGGAAAAGACTAGAAGGGCTTGATTTTTCAGACCAGTGGTCTTTAAACTCCAGGGGCACACAATACATCCTGAAGAGGGGGAAGGGTATGAAAAAGTTAAGAACTGCTGGTTTAGAACAAAATAAGAGCTATAAATGAACATAACTGCTCTCTGCAGGTGCAGCATGTGCAAAACACAAGAGAGAAAGGAGGCATTTACACTAAAGGACATCACTTCTACAACAAACTAACGTAAGTGAACTATATTTGTGCTAAAATTGAAAACCAGATTTCTAAAAATCAGTAGAATCAAGACAGTGGTACCGCTTTTGAGAGGATCAATGAGAGTTCCAGTCTGGAACCTAAAAAAACTGTTGCAGGAATCACAGTGAATATTTGCTTGCAATATTGGAGGAGTAGGTCCTGCCACCCAGGCTGCCCCATGAGAATCTACTGTCCATCTTCTGTAATTTAAAGAGGGCTCTGAAAGATGCTTCTCTCCTATCACAATGTTTGGGGGACTGGGTTAATCTACCAGACGTCTCTACCAGGATTTTTTCCCCCCACTGTATTATGCAATTTTGCTCTCCAGTACAAATTATTGTTGGTTATAGGTGTCGCTCATTCATTACCAAAGTCATACTGCTTTTGAGCAATTCAGCTTTACTCAGCGAGCAACATTTCAGTTCACAATCCATGGTTACTTCTCCCCAGTCACCATCTCTAACGTTTTTCTCTCCAGTATTTAGCAAGGACCTCTTCATGAATGTCAACAATTCCATTAACAAGGACTGGGAGAAGAACAGAGGTTCCCACTGCAGTAGCACAGCTCAACTCTGCCCTTGTTAACTCCTTTTAACCTCGACACCAGTAAGATACCAAAACAGCAGTTTCTTGAAAACACAAAAGAAAGCATTTTCCTAAACCACACACACGCACCAAAAAAAAAAAAAGTGAAATGAAAACCAAACACACAACAGAAGATGAACAAAACCAACCAAAAAACAAAATCAAAAATATCCCAAAACACCCAAACAGTTGTGCAATGCTACAGGCTTACCGAAACAGCAGATACGTTCAGCATTGGTGAAATCACATGTATTAAGTTGGTCTGATCTCACTCCTGTTCCATATTGTGTGAACATTACTCCAAATTAAGTGCCTTTTACATTCAAAATACTGATTTCAACATCAATATTGTTTTATGGGTATCTTTGAATTACCAAAAACTGACAAGGTTAACCATCCAAACATTAGAGCTGGTTTATTTTCTTTTTTTACGAGAAGGGTGCACAATTCTCCATTGAAACTACCAGAATTCATTGTGGTTCCAGGATAATAATCTTTGGAGAAGTAGCAGGTCCCATAATGCTGGATCCACTGTTTTTCTGTTTATATAAAAAAAAAAACCCCACATGCTTCACTGAACAGATGCCCACGGACGCAGCTGAGGGGGGGAAAAGGAGGAATCAGACTATCTGGCTTGAACAGAAGCCACTGCTACAGCTCTAGAAGAAAGACGGTATCTTTGAACTTGAGCTGACAAGGAAGCTGGAGTGACAAGCGAGGAAAGGAACTCCATCCAAGAGCCCACACAGCAATTTCTGGTAGCTCTGGCAGTTGGGGCCCACCGCACAGCGTTGTACCGCTGATTTCCTCCGGCAGAGGGCAACGACACTCGCCCATCCCTCTGCTGCACTTAAAAACCTCGCTGAAACGAGCATTAAGATTTCACACGATCGAAACATCACCGACAGCTGCTTCAGAACACAAGCAACACTTAATGCTGCAGGATTTTAACGTTGTCACTCCGTTCAGGCTTTCTTCTACATGTGTCATCTCTATATGTACATCTTACCACAGACTGGGAATCCTGTTCTCCATCAGTAGGATAAACGTAATCCCGATTGCTCCAGGACTCCGGGTTACTGCCATGAAGTCACAGAAATCAGAATACAAAAATCTCCCCAAGAACTAGAGAGGATACAGCAATACACAGCAGATGTTAACAGATTAACATCTGAGGTTATGTTAAAAAAAAAAAGCACCAAAAAAGGGGGGGGAGGGAATGACACAGTATTAAACGTGCAGAACTCACAATGATACAGCAATTGCACCTTGTTTAAAGCGTTTACAGTGCTTTCAGTTTACAAAACACATGCAGACGATAGCCAGAAACCTCCCATTTTTCCTTCTGCTAAAAGTAAACACTGTGGCTTGATGCATCTTGTCCCTCCCAGGAGGCTTCACAGCTGCTTGCATTGGCTGGGTAGCAAGAAACCTCTTAAGTTTCAATAATCGAACACAAAAGATACGTTCTGCTTCAAACATCTCGATAAACTACCACCGACCACCCAGTATCCGGCCACTGGGAAGCACCTTACTCTGCCAATATAAATAGTAGCCCAGATAAAACCCAAGACAAGGCTCGTTGTTTTTCTGAATAGGCAAAAAATTTGAATATTGGTTCAATTCTACCTTATTTCCTCTGCACACTGTAATTTATGAAGCCTGTATCTGCCTTCATTTTATAACACTATTGTTCCAGAAGCTCCTACAGCAGCCACTAGATTTATGCTAAGATTCTGTAACCTGAAAATAATAGATATTATTCAAATTAGCACATTTGCTGAGTATTCCATACACAATTTTACTAGATGAATACAAAAGTATTCTTTTTTTTTCCCCTGAAAATATATACGCTACCAAAATTATACCCGATGTCTACACGGAAGAAAACAGAATTAGCCCAGATTCAAGGTATATTTTCCAGAGAGATCCAAGCTTACTCCGCCTGTATTGAGAGAAGTTCTGCAGACAACGTTCAACCTAAGCTAATAACCACTAGGAAAAAACACCAAGGATACTTCAGGCTCAGCACTGCAGCAACTGCACTCGAATTGCTGCATTTTGGTGAAGCACAGGCAAATCAGCATGTTGCTGCATGCAAAGAAGGGGAGCAGAGATACCTGAATTTGGTGGTAGTAGAGCATGACGTTTACCAGGTTTCCCTCTCCTCACCCCACTTTCCCACCCAGGGGAGTAACTGCTGCTTCTGACTATTTTTGAGGCGCCACGAAGGAAAGAAAAAATAAATCTCAGTATTGCTAACATGATGAGTTCACAAGTTTTCTGTTAAGATTAGACAACTGTGCATCATCCTTTACATGCAAGCAACCCCACGATGCGCTTACAAGAGGGTAAGCACTTGAAACATAGGACAAAAAAATAAATTACTGTGACTGCTTTACTATCTGTATTTACCAACTCTGCCTCCTTCCTAAATAATTGCACGACTTACATCCTTCAATACAACCTACCCCTTAAACAAGACATATTCAGAAGAGTGTCTGTAAAATCGTGGCATACAAATGGTGTTGTAAAAGCCCCTTAAACCATTTGTTTCTCAATATCTTTTGTTTATCCTTTAGTCACAAATTTCTGGCCTAGCAAGAATTAAAAAAAAAAAAAAAACCCTCACCATCAGCTATGCCTCATTAATGCCTCGTAATAGTAATTATTTAAAAAAATAAGAGATCTCAAGTAACAGTATACTGAAATTCAGCTTACTGTGAAACCCAATTTAAGAGCAGTACCATCTCCCCTCATCCACAAAACTTTCCACACGCTTAGACTATAAAATAAACTATCAACAGCAAAACTTCAATGTCCATGTTGATTAAATTTAAAACAACCATGTTATTACAATTACCACTATTTTATTGCCCTGCCAAGTACATCACTTTATGTAAGGAACTTATAAAACATTTTCAGCTTGACTGCTTTACTACCATAATTAATATTTTTGCTATACAGATGTCAGTCTTTCAGAAGTCTCCAAACTCATGTCTGTGAAGAAGCACGATACTGGGGACATTTAACACATTCCTTGTAGAGCTCAAGACAGGTCATGAAAACCCGTGAACTAGGACCCACTGCAAGCATTAAGCGCCCAGATCAGGAATCTACGGAAGTATGAAAACTCTGACCTTGGTAAGGTTAAAACTAAGATCAAAAAACCTCCCAATTTCCAGCCTTGCTGTTAGACAGCAACGCTACATCTGTTTGCTGAGGAGCAGCATCCTGAAGGACTGAAAAAGGATAGGGAATTTTATACTGTATTTTCATGAAATCCAAAGCCAAGAAGAAAAATACTGTTTATGCTTAAATCCACGACAAACAGTTGCAGCCCCATTAATTCTATCTCCAGTCATTTAGAAAGCCATGAGTAAGGATCCAAAATTATCATCGAACTGACTCGAAAGAACTGCTGGGGAAAGATTTTTTTTTTTTTTTAAACTTTGTATTTCAGCATTCGTGTTTGCAAATACTCTTACCCTCTACGCTGCAGCATTTTCAAGCTGATAGCCTGGTACTACCAACAATTCACAGAGCAAGATGTTTATGGAAAAACACCGGGCAAATATGGCACGATCGACTACAGCTAATCATACTACACACAAGAGGACAGAAAACATG
Organism: Nycticryphes semicollaris; assembly: GCA_013400055.1. Taxonomy (NCBI): domain Eukaryota; kingdom Metazoa; phylum Chordata; class Aves; order Charadriiformes; family Rostratulidae; genus Nycticryphes; species Nycticryphes semicollaris. The sequence goes on along the minus strand of VXBJ01003178.1, from coordinate 2,580 downwards.
ACTCCATGTTTTCATTTTCAAATATAAAAGAAATGTAGTAACATGTGATTAAAGCCATTGGGGAAAAAAAAAATAATCTAGCCTGGATTAAAGAGATCCTCTTATTTTTAACCATATAATAGGCTACCAGTAGCACAAACATTTTTAAAATAAGTTCACGATTCCCCTTTTTATTAAAGCAGGAAAAAAAGGTTTCACTACTTCCTATCACAAAACCAATATGAGTACTAGTTTAGATATTTCCTTTTCAGATGTTTTCAAGTACTTACAGAGAGTAAAATAGTGACCATTTTGCCTCTTCAATTTGGCAAGGCATTAGATTCCTAAAGTGAAACTTTAAGTACCTCTTCAAGAGATAAATCGGTATATTTTATATAAAAAGTGGAAAGAACTGGCACAATACCTATTTTTCATAGTCCTTTTCTCATATACGTTGTACTCATCACCAAAACAGCTCTGTAGAACACTGTGTACAGCACACATTGTGCCTTGTCATGAACTGACAGCAACAGAAGAGAAGGTGAACCAAGTTACAAAATGAAGTATTTTTTTTTCCTCTAGCCATCTGAGAAGATAAATTATCTTAGTTATATTAAAGAGAAATTGGATATGGGATCCAAAGGGCTCATTTTACGTTAACTGCATCTCACCAACAAAAATAGAGAAAGCAATTTCCTGGGGCATCAATTCCACCAGCAATTCCACGTACATTCAAAAAATCAGAGACGCTGGCACGCTCTATCACTGTGCACCTTCCAGTATTCTCTAACAAACCAACTGCTCCCTCTTAATTTCCTGTTTTAAGGTAGGACGTTCTGGGTTCCATGCCCACCCACTCCCCCTCGCCCCCCTCAAAAAAAAAAAAAAAAAGAAAAAACAAAAAACCAAGCAGATATACCTTTATAAACCAAGTTTACTATCCAGGTTGAATAAACATATTTCTGTAGGTAACATCATTTCAAACGACTCCTGTAACCAACACAAAACATCAGCTTTTCCTATGCCAAGTACTGCCGAGAGCCAACCCAGCCCTTTCACCATAACAGTTGCCCTCAACTCCTTTCACAGCCATTATCCTGCCTTTTATTTTAAGGCCATATTCCCTCCTCAGCAACACCAGTCAGTATCTGGAAACTGTCATCATTTCAGATTCAAAAACTGTACTGATGAAGTTACGATGGAATAGAAGTGAAAGCATGTAAGGCATCATAAACCATCCCCGATCCATTTACATTCGCAGCATAAAACTGCTAACCTGAACTTTCATTTTCCTTCTCATGTAATATGTTTATAGGGCATTAAAATCCCACTACTACCCACAGAAGACTCCTTCCTACTGCAACTCCAAAGCAGTTTTAAATATCTGTGCGCAGTCTTCACCATTAGTTATAAAACCATCTCTCCTTTTCCTGACCTATTCTTCTGTTGTTATTTAACTCTTCAAGGCTATTTGAGTCAGGATGCTATTAATGATTATGGAATTCTTAAAAACATTTTTAACTTTGGATTTTTAAACAGTACAACAGGAAAATACACGTGGGGATTTTTTCCACCCATCCTCCACTTACTCTAAACCAAAATATCCTAGTGATCTAGAACAGCAGTCTTCCCCTTTTTTGTGTTTGTTTTTTTTGCCTCAGCTTGCCAGTCCCAAAATCTTCTTTAGCGATGCAGAAGTCTCTATAACAAACCTAAGCCTAGAGAGAACAGGTGCCCTTTCCTCACCTCCTTTCTACTGACTCGGGGTAAGTTGTTTGCAGGCAGCCAGGGTCCCCTCCCTGCAAGCCTCCCTGAAAGCCACCAATCTAGAACTGCGTATCCTCTTACTTGTTTGTTCTGCTACCCGAGAAGTTACATTAAAATGGCATTACGTTCCTCAACTCTAAACAAACTAGCCTTTCTCCATATTGCTTGTTAACAGCCATTCCTCCAGACCCTTCCATAAAATCCAATTTCCAGAAACCAAGAACTGTCGAACACAAAACACCATCGTTTGAGATACCTCGCATTGCCACAGAGCAGAACACGACACAAGTCCTTCACACTAAAGGCTGCCCAACCTACCTATAAATAGGCTCAAGGCTCCGGAGACCGATAACTAAACACAATCCTCACAGCATTTCCCTGTGCTACCTACATAAAGCGGCATGCCTTAACAACACCCGGCTAGGAACATACGTAGCTATTGCAGGATAGCACGGAGGAGACAAATAATAAAAAGGAAAAAAAAAAAAAAAAAAAAAAAAAAAAAAAAAAACTAGAGAATAAACAGCTCTCTTCCGGAGAGAAAAACCTTCCTCTCAGAAGGCCAAAGCCGGCCGCGGATGGGCAGTGACGGCTCGGCTATGGAGAGACCCACCAGCCAGGCCCAGGCCCCTCAAGCGGGCCGGAACGGCCGCTCCCTTCAACCACAGGGCTGGCCGGACCCCCGGGACAGAGACAGGAGGGTCCTGGGCCACCTCCCCTAGGGCAGGAGAGCCTCAGGGTCTCCCCGGGCCGGCGGCCATGTCTGCTCCCTGTCAGGGTTCTCCTCTCCCCTCCCCCTCCCAGCCGACAGCAGCGGGCGACGGCCGGGGGCGG